>VWZT01004833.1:108943-149994 GCA_013397055.1 Pachycephala philippinensis | reverse complement strand
TATAAAAGTGTGAAGAACTCGTGACTCGGGGTCCATCTTGGGTGTAGCCTTTGGCCTGCCCAGGGTGTGCCTCTGAAGGCCTTTCAAATAAATATCCACCTTTATTCCCTTACTCCTGTCTAGTCTCTGTTTCTAGGTTGGCCTCTTTAGGCATCAAGGTGGCACATAAACTCAGGCGGGTGGCACCAAGCACAGGGTTTTGAGAAAGCAGCCCGTGCTGCCCGTGCTGTCAGAGCCAGCAGCCAGTGGAGAAGGTGCCTGGCACAGCCGGGGAGCCAGAAGTCATCGCCTCCCCATCAGCGCTCTTCACACATCCAGCTTGGTAAGGCGGGGACTTAAGAGAAACAAGAGGCTATTAAACTGCTAGCAGAGCCTGGGGGGAAAGAGTCTTGCAGGTTCAAGATACACAGAGGGATTTTAAAACCCAGGCTTAGGAATAAAAAGCAAAAAGAGGTTGCTCAGAGGCAGCGCTTTTCAAGAACCGTGCAATGTAGTGACCACCTGAGGTTAATCCAGGCAGAGTGGGTGGCAGGCATAAGGAATTACTTGATGGCGGGGGGACGGACCAGCTGAATAAGGGATTTATTCGTGAGAAGGGCAGAAAAGAAGGGCTGGAGCAGTAAGCAAGTTGGTGGTGAGCCTTTTCACAGCAAGTGATTAACCTCAGTTTCTAATGAGCAGAGGGAGACTAAAGCTGACTGCTTTTTTAAAGCCATTTTGATAACATTGGCCCCAATGTAATAAGCTATTTGTTTGTGCCTACTGCCAGGGACAGCAAGTCGCTACTGAACATAATCCTCTAGAACCGGAGCCGTCAGCTCGTTTAAAAGCGTCAGCAACAGCATCCAAAAGGGCCCAGGCCCCATCACAACAACCATCCCGAGCGCTATTTAAGTGCCTCGAGCTCTTTTGTGCTCTCTCTCTCTTTCTGCCCTCTCTTTACCCTATTCTTCTCCCTCCCCGGGCGGCGGTGGGGCTGATTCCCAGCCCTGTGCCCCTGGGCTGGCCGGGAGGCTCAGGGTGGGCTGGCCCGTGGCTGGGGATCCCCGGATGACCTTCGAATCGTGTCCCTGCCAGTTCACTGAGCTGCCCTTTCTGATAAGCGTCACTGCTGGCGAAAGCAGGCAGATTATTGATGGGGGGCACAAGGAGGGCAGAGGGCCGGGGGGCTGCAGGGAGGGGGAGGAGGATCAGCCTACCCGCTCGGGATGTTTGAGGAGGCTCGTCTGCTCCTTTGCGGCGAGGGGTACTTCTGGGAATCTGCGCTTCCCTGATAATTTTGATGAGTGCACACGCTTTCTTAAAATAGCATGAAAACATCGTGCAACAGCGCAATTAAATGCAACCCGCAGAACAGGCTGGAAACAAAGCTGAACTCGCAGCCCCAGCCAAGCTCTTCCGACCCGGAACGCAATGCTCCTTTAAAGCCACAGATGCACAAATAAACACCACTCGCTTATAAACTCCTCTTTCTACTTCAATGCCAAATCTTTCCTTTTTCAAAAGTACTCCAGATCACCCACGAACTCTAAAATCCCGAAGTCCTGCCTGGTTTCCTGGCATGGCAGAGCCGTCACCATCACAGTGCCTGCAGGGAGCCTGGCATCACAGAGAGCTGATGGTGGGACAGGATGGCTTGGGCCAAGTCACTGGCAAGCAGAGGGACCACTTTTATGCCTCTTTCAGGGCCATGGATGACAAGGCTGCTTGCCTGAAACACTGTCAGAGCCTGGGTGACTCTCGAGTGGGTGGACACTGGGAGTGGCAGTATTTTACTTTTGCTAATTATTATTTAGATTACCATAATTCCTTCTCCCAGCAATTTCTACAGCCCTCTCTTTTGGATACGTGCCATCTCTGACAGGTGGGTGTGACAAAAACTCATAGGAGATGGTGGTCTTTGAAGAGGCACGCTCAATTTTCTTTTCTGGATTTGCAAAATTCCCTGTTGCAAAAGAGAAAGTCAATTGCTTATGTGATCCCAAGTTGAAAACCTACTAAAGGCATGCAAAGTACTCCATGCCACTATCTCTACACTTGCATCCACAGTGCCTGATTTGCCTGGAGACTTTGCCCATACACTGACACACGATCTCTGTCTCTGGAAAGAATTACCCCCTCTTCCTTTAGCTCCCTTGATAGTTCCTGGTATATCCCTCCCTTCTCCACGGGCTCCCCCTTTTTTATCTGAGTCCCCAATTCATTCTTCATCCTGTTGGGATGAAGAATCGCTTCATTTTAGAGTGCTGCCAGCTTCCCAGTGCTGGTGGACCCCCAATCCACAGGACCCCTGTGGAGATGGGTGACTGCAAAACAACCTCTGAGTGCCACCTTCTCAGGGCAAGTTGACCAAACCTGCCCCCCAGGCTCAAGTCAGGGCAGAAGGCAGAAGACTTTGTGCTTTTAAAGGCAGTTTTGTCTAAAAAGTTTATTCAGATTTAGTGCCATTTAATCCCACAGCCAGAGAGAACAGCACAGCTGATACTGTGCTGGGCAAGAGACCTCACCAGGGAATTACCAACGTCACTCAGCGCTGGCAGCCTGGATATAAATAGGCCTGCCTGACAGCTGCTGGGTCTCCACCCTTTTTTCCTTGCATGAACTTGTGGTTCCCGTTAAAGTTGCAGGATTATTTGAGGTTTGGCTGGAAAGGAGCAGATGTTCTGCAAACGACACCGAAAGCCCGGCACGGTATGGTGGCGTGGACCTCCCAGGGCTGCCCCTTTGCATGCACTAGGCTAGAAGGGAGGATTTGAACAGGGGCAGGCTTCCCTCTCCTGAAAAACAAATTTTCCCACAACAAATTCTCATTAACAAAGTCCAGCTCCTAGGGGTATTTTTAAAACGAGGCGAAGGAAACAGGCTGAAGTTACGTGTTGATACATACAGCTGTGGAGAATAACGTTGTAAAATTATAAGCGGGTTTGTTTCTCTGGCTGTGCCTCCCTCCCTCTCAGCAAAAGATCCTCACTTCAAAGGGAAAATACAAGCCTCTCCCCCTCTTCCTGCACTAATTTTTTCCCCTGAAAATATTTTTCCTCCACATTTCCAAAGCGTTGCCCAATTAATTACTTCTAGACAGCATCTCGTAGCACGGCTGAGCAATAATGAACGAATCCTTGTGGCTCACATGCTGGTGGCTTTAAAAAAAAAAAAAAGATTACTTTTAATCAGCAGAATGAGCACAGGGGCAAAGCCTATTGAACTCGAGCATATGCAGAGAGCCCAGAGCAGCTCCAAGAGCAGAGTGTGACTGCAGTCTGCTCAGTCTGGCCTGTGGCAGGAGACTTCTCCTGAGCAGATTCCTGGGGAAGATTGGCCCGGGCACTATCCCATGCACATTGCAGCTGATCCTAGGCTGCTCATCATGCAGGTGAAATGGTTTGTAAAACATTACAGTTTCCTCTCTCTCCCACCCTCTCCTTTTTAAAGCCCCATTTTTTGAGCTGAGTGATTCCAATGAAACCAATTTTCGTAAGTTTCCCCCTCCTCCACCAGTGCAAGAAAAGATGCAGCAAAACTTCAGCTCTGCCTACAAAAAACGCGAAGCAAAAGTTGTGCTTTCCCTCCAATGTCATTATGCGTTTCCATTACAAACATTTTGGGACAAGCAATATCTTCTCCTCTCTGTAGAGCATTAAACAGCAAGATCAGCATGCTCCCTATCTACAACTGCAGTCTGAGTAACAAGGAGTAGGAACAATTCCCATTCCATTTTCCAGTCTGGTTTCTGAGTAGGATGGATGAAGGCTTCTGTGAAGCACACAGCTCTTAGCCCTTACCTTCCCTTGAGGTGTCGTCCAGCAATGAGATCCTTTAACACTGACTTGCTACCCATTTCAAATGCCTTTTCTCCTAACTAGGGCCTGCATCAGGAACCAGCTCCTGACTCTGCACACCTATCTCACTCCTGTTATAGTTCTGATTTTAACTGTATACTGTTAAGGCACAATTTACTAATATTTTCACAGTTAGCAACACCCAGAAAATGTCTCAAAGCCCCCTACAATTCTACTTACAGATTGCATCTTCCTTAATCTGATCAGTGAAATTTACTATACTGGGATAGCAGGAATTCTGTACTTGGGATGAATACTGTGAATTCTTTAGCAAAGGAATTGCCCATTCCTTGCTAAAATTTCAACACTCTGCAAATGTTGGCTGGTGCATATGTTGAAGATGAGCAGCTTATGATGACATTGTCACATTTTCCTCCTCTCAAAATTTCAGTAGACTTTTCTGTCAGCTCCAGAAAAAATTACAGCTGGCTCCTCTGATCACCAGTGAATCACCTGGCCCACACATCAAGCATTGCCTCCTCCAGGGTGGAATGCAGCATGAGACGTTATGCAAAATTAATTACTATTGCACAGGCAGGTTAAAAGCAATTCCTAGGACAACAAGCTGCTTCTGCTCTTCCCTTTTTTTTTTTAAACCAAAAAGAGTGCATGAGTTTCCCCCAAAAGTGACCAATACAAACAACGCTGTGACTTTGGTGAGAGATTTGTACCAGCTGCTGTTAAAGTTGATCTCCACTTGACAAATGATAGTTCTCCTGTGAGCCAAAGGCATTTTACTCCTAGAACTAGCTGTGATCTTTCCCATGTTTCTGGCACTAGCTGAGCGTGATAATACCAAGCCTTGGACCTCCCGTTTGAGAAATTGCTGGTATTGTCTGAAAGTGTCACAATCACATTATCATCCATAAATGGCGCTGTACAGAGGAACTTCTTGGGGCCCTTCTAGCTCGCCACGGTCTGTCCCTTCTGCTTTGGTCGTGCTTGACGCTGTACAGGGAGTACAAATGTGGCTTGATTGGATTAAGGCCTTTATTTCTGTGAGGTCTGCTACTATTCACTGAGGTTTAATTAAATTTGTGACCTCCAAGTGGTCAGGGAATGTGTGTCAAGTCAGGCACATAGGAAAACTGATTCATTCTGCAAAAGCTTTGTAGGTGGACAATGCCATTTGAATCTTTCATGACACCGATACCAAGAGAAGGGGCACAGCATCATCAAGTATTATGCTTTTGCTGAGCCTCTGGGACAAAGGTTTAAGCTGGCAAGGTCCAGGTGAAGGCAAGTCTCACTTTTTATCCCTCCCTAGTTCCTACTGCTTAGTTGGTTCAGTTTATAGGGGCAGTGAAACCCTTCCTGAGAGACTGCATCACCTGGCAAAACCTGTGGAGCATGTGGCACTGGAGGCTTGGTACAGCCTCTCCTTTCCCTCACACCCCAGCCCTCAGACACTGGCAACTCCCTTCCTCAGGGTAATCCTCTCCCTCACCCACTCTCAGTCTCCTGCCTGCCCATGGGCTCTGCCCTGCTCCAGCTTTGTGGGGAAAAAGAGGAGCAGCAGAGGCCAGTCTCCGTGAGATAAGGATTCCCTTTTGCTGGAGACAGAAGCAAACAGAGTCAGCAGAGGAGAGACGCAAAGCAGAGCACAAAATGAGTCTTGTGGACTTTGTGGCCTCAGTACCCAGTAATTTTGGTAGCACTGAGTAGGGCACAATTTTCAGATTGCAACCCTGCCGTGGTCAAATTGCATTGACCATCACTACTTCAAACCCCTTGGGAGCATTGGGATGAGTTTGGTAGTAATATTTTCCAGTCAACTACTTTGGAAGCATTCCCCTACTTTGGCAGCAGGTAGTCCTCATATCTCAGCTGGAAGGAGACTCTCTGCCTGGTTTTCTAGAGAGCTGATGTGTGACAGTGTGGTAGGAACCCTTCCAGTGACAGGAATTTCACCAGCAGGAGAGACAGAACAGGGATGTTGCTTCCAGGAAGATGGCTTGAAGCCTGTCCTGTCTGAGGCGCCTCTCTTTGAGTGGAAGGGAGGAGACACAAAACAAATGTATCTCAGGGAGGAAGGTAGGGAGATTGTACCTCAGTGTGTCTTTGCCAAAAAGGGTGGAAGGGATGTAGGCACTGGTAGCACCTTTCATTAAACAAAATAGTACATCTGAGGAAAATAACCCAGCTCTGGGGAGTGCAAGCACTCGTGCAGGTCTGACATAGAAGCACCATCTCTCCAAGGTAAATAGGGGTGAGAGCAACTGGTTTGTGCTGATCCTCCGAATGATCTGAGACAAATGATAGCTGGTATCTGCAGGGCAGGCTGGGGGCAAGAGGAACAGTAACTAGGCAGAGGTGACAAGCCTGAAAAGAGCCAGCTTGGCTTTCATTCCTCCCCTTCTCCTCAGGGTCCAAGGCCAGGAAGGTCCTTCCTTGTGCTGAGGAGGGATGGGGCTGCTTCCTCCCCCGGAGCCTGCAGCTCTCTCCCCGGGCAGCTCACAAGGAGAGGATTGGGGGATGCTGGGGTGGTTTTGCTTTTGATCCAAAGGAATAACAGACATTTAGGGTATTTCTGACAAGGGCCGAGAGAAGATAACAAAACAAGAAGACCTACACAGAGTAGCAAGTCAGGTAGTTTTGGGACATAGTCCCAAAGTCCAGAGGGGAAAGGAGGAGGCAGAGGGACATCTGTTACAAGAGGGATGCTATGATGGTGAAGGAGGGAAGCAGAAGATACAGAAACAGAAGAAGAGCTAGGGACGACGAGGAATGACTGACAAAAGCACAGTGGAGTGGGATGAGAGAAAGCATGAGATGAGAGGGAGTTGTAAATGGCTGACAGATTGGGAAACGATCTGTAGGTGGCAAAAGGAAATTATAGAAAAGAGGACACGCTTTTCTAGGAGAAAAGGAAAGATATTGCAGCTGAGAGCGAGCTTGTAAATACTGAAAGGGTTGAGGGGAAGACACCTAAGCAATGATCCCACCAAAACAAGGCTCCAGTCGGGTCTGCCACAGCAGAAATATTTTCTCAACAAAAATGTTTCAGGGATCCAGAAGGAGCAGTTTAATCACCGAGAAATATCTAAGAATCCATAAATATCTTTTAGTCTAAAATGAAAGGCAAGAGAACTCTGAAAAGAAGCCATGAGAGGCACCAATTGAAGTATTTCCAAAGGGGATAGGATAGGACCACCAAGAGGACTTTATTCCAAATGTAAATAAGTACACCAAAAATGCATCATCCAGAGCATCCTGCTGCAAAACAACAAAGGACAGTGTACAGTTTCAAAACACTATCTTATATCTGCAGGTAGCCCCTGAGCAGATTTCTTGTTCCAGCTTCTTTGAAGAGTTATGGAATTACAGGAAGAGAATCTGGGCAAACGTCATCTCATTAGAAGAAATTCAGGACGTGCATTTGTCATTTAGTATGAATTAAAACCTTGGAGATTAAATTGCCCGCTATCCCCAGGCACACAATGAGGAACACCTCAGCAGAGTTTTCACTCTGCTGATGTATGGTGGAGCCATTTTTCTGTTTAGAGAGTCAAGAAATAAATAGCCTTAATCATGGAAAACTTGTGAAATTGCCATATTTTGAGTATTTGTTGTAATATGGGTGCCTCTTCTCCATCTTTGGCTCTGTGTCATTACTGGGTTGGAGCTTTTTAAGCTATGACCCTAAATCGTACTGTCCTTACCCCTTGAATACTATAATCACTCTTAATGTGGAGAAGGAGGCTCATCAAATGGGCCTAGGGCTTCAAGATTTCTCTTCAAGGGCATTATCAATAGTCTCTTTGGCAAAGGAGCTCATGGCTTTCCTTCTGGTGATGGTGCCCAAGTGACTCTGTAGTTTAAGCAAACAGCTCAGCAAATGTATTTCTAGGCAGCCATCCTCTCCACCATTCCCTGAGCACCAATGTCAGAGGAACATAACAAGTGCCCCCTGGTCAAAGGATCTGACGTATCCTCCTTCATCCTCCAGAGCCTGCAGTTTTCAGTAAATGTCCAGTGCTACTGATTCAGGGCCTGCCCTTTCCCCCTCTCCCCATTGCTGAGGTCCTCACAAGGAATCCCAAAGGCCAGTGGTCAAGGCTTTGCAGAAAAGTAAAGTTGTAGATACCAGAGAGCCCAGCTCTGCCTGCTCCCAGTTAAGCAGGGAAAGTGATTCCATGGCTTTTGGTCATGAGGAGAAGGGCCAAGATGGTGCTTAGACTGATGCCTTATGTTTTAACTTTTATATTTTTCAAATTCTATGTTCCCAGTGTGTAACTCTGCAGTGTCCTGTAGCCTGTGAGCTGCTGCTCTCTCATGCTGAGACAGACAGAACAAAGCCTCTCCAGGCTGCTCTCCAAGGACACCCAGCCCAGCCTAGGCCCAAAATGTGTAACCCAGCATCTTGAGAAGGGGGGCAAGCTGAGGGGAAATTACATCATTAGCTAAAGTTTAATTGGCAAAATTATGCTGATATGCAAATGGACCAAAGCTATAAAAGTGTGAAGAACTCGTGACTCGGGGTCCATCTTGGGTGCAGCCTTTGGCCTGCCCAGGGTGTGCCTCTGAAGGCCTTTCAAATAAATATCCACCTTTATTCCCTTACTCCTGTCTAGTCTCTGTTTCTAGGTTGGCCTCTTTAGGCATCAAGACCTCTAACCTGACATTCTACCTGAGCAGCAACACACCTCGCCTGGCTTACCTGTGAGCTCGGCCTCCACCATGTCCCAGAGGCACAGAAAAAACTCCGTGTCTGAGCAATTCCTAGTTCTCCTGGGACCATCTGTGCTGAACCTGTGGACCTTCCTCACTCTTTCAGGGGCCAGCCGGCCACCAGCCTGTTTGCCAGCTGGGCCTGCACTCAGCTCCCCCGTGTCTGCGGCAGATGGCCGGATCCACAGCCCGCGTGGTGGCTGCCAGCACCTTCCCCGTGAGCGGGAGATCAGATGGACTCTCACACATTGCCCTTCCTGGCTCTGATTCACACTGGATGCCTCAAGGTCAGGGATGGCTGGATCATGGAATCACGGAGACACCTGTCTTTTGGTCTGGTTGCTGTGGTCTCTCTTTTCGCAGCGTCCCTGCCGCGGGGGCTCTCCCCAGACAAAAAGCAGGAAGGGAGATGGGCTGTGCCTTTCGGCAGTGCATCCGGGGAAGGAACATGAGAAGGCATTGGAGGGTTTGTGATGAAGTCCACCCCTTCTTCTTCCTGGTGCCTTGCACTTGCTGATCTTGTCATTGCATTTCACCAAGACATGCCCTTTTGCTTGGCTGAGAATTCATTCTTTATTTAATAAACTCTAACATTAAAAGCCACTTAGTTGCGGATGTAAGAGGTTCATCAGGGCAGAGTCACGTCTGCTGACTTTACAAGGGTACATCCTGCCTTGTGATCCACAGCCCTCTGTGAGAGGGCACGCAAGGGGCAGACGTAGGCTGCAATATCATTTTGCAGGTGGCTTGTAGCCACTTGTGTTTTTTCTCCATTGTTGCTGGATAACATTAAGGAGTGTTAATGCGTTACTTACCCAAGGTTTTTGAAGGCCTGCTTGGCCTTCAGCAATAAAAGGGCTCTCTGTGCCTGTCCTAAGTTGTGTAGCATGGCAGACGAGTAACCTCTCCTTTAGTGCCCTTCTCATACTTCAGACAGAGAAGAAAGATTATTCTCTCCACTGAATACTTTAATACCTTCTATTTTTATTTCTGAGAAAGTTTGGAGGTTACATTTTCCTTAACAACCCGCTGAAGGCTGAGGCCTTCACTCTGTGCTTAATAAATCCTGCTGAACTTAAAAACACCTCCCCTGAGTAAAACCAAAATAAAAATTGAGTAGAGTCTTTGGGATTTACTTCCCTTTTTTCTGATTTTCCTACTGCTGTCTGTGCCATTTTGCCTTTGACACATTTTTCCATCTGCTGGGTGTTGTAGGAACTTCTGCATTCTTCCTATAACGTGTCCATGTGAAGAAGATCAAGGAGTACAAGCAAAGTTCAAACAAGACTTGTGCTGCTGTTGTGGTTTTAAGCCCAGATGAAAATTAAGCAGTCTTCATTGCTATCAAGACTTCTCATGGCTGTGATGCTCAGGGCTAATGTCTTGAGCCCAGACAAGTCGAGGGTGGCTACAGAGATGTGGTGACTGAGCTCCTCCATGCCCTGAGGAGGCTTGAACTGAGGCAGGCACTGGGATCATGTCTTCTCCCTCACTGCTGATCCTCCCCTTGGGGCTGGCTGGTGCTGTGCAAGCTGGCCTTGGCAGGATGAGCTCCTCTAGAAGGTACCAAAAAGGAAACAGGAATGTTGCTCTTTTAGCTGTCCCTTATCCTGCTGAAATCTGCCAGATGCACGGTTGCCAGTGGTGTGGTGGATGTTCCTGTGCTGGGAGGAGAGGTGTTGAATGCTGGTGTGACGGACGGCAGGCGCCAGGCCCTGGCTGCTGATGAGCACCATCAGTGCCCCTCAGATAATGATGACTTACCTCTGCCCGGATTGGAGAAGAGCAGGCCTGTGAAAAGCTCCACCGCTTGTAAGTAACTGCTCCTTTCAGCTTCAATGACGTGTCACATCCATCCTTGAGCTCTTCCAAAAATTCCCTCCTGGGACCTCGCTTTCCCCATAACTCGGAGTGACATGCATTGGCAAGGGGGGAGAGGAGGGTCTCTCTCAGCTCAGTCCTGACGTGTGTAAATGAAAACGCTGGGTGGCAGGGGTGGGGTAAGGAGAGGCCCGTGGCAGAGTAAATAAATTGCACCCTGCCTGTGTTATGCCAGCAGGGCCCCAGAACAGTTCCACGGGCTTTTGTAAATGGGAGTTTGCCTCCTCCATCGCTCAGGGCAGTGCTGTCAAACAGCGTTGCCAGGTTTGTGCCTCATCCAGAGGTCTCAAACATTTCCCAAGTCGCCCCACTTCAATTTACTTTCACAAAATGATGTTTCCCTTTTGGGGAGGGGGGAAAAAAGAAGCAGAAGAGTGAGCCCAGAAAACCCACTGAGAGGCTGTGGGAGAAGGGGCGGGGAGGCAGCAGGTGAGTGGGAAGGGATGGGAGGCTGAGCAAGACGAGGGCTTTCACAACACAGGAATTCAGGCTCTTCCCCCCTCAGCTCCCCCTCACACCCTTGTTTGAATTTAGCATGTGTCCTCCCATGGCGTCGTAATTACTAAGATTACCAAATGAATCTTTGCTTCTGTACACACCGAGCATTCAGCGGAGCTCTAATAGTTGTCATTAAGTTTTCAGGGAGGTGGGAGAAGATGGATTGAATGCACGCACTCCAGCGCTGCGCAGAGCCCATTGATGGCTGCTGAGTAATGATTTTTTTCTAATTGGTGGAGAGCAGCGGCCCTAATGGATGGAGCCTCTCTGTGCATTTGCACTGTCTCCTCAATCAATAACCCTCGCTGTGCCTGGCACGGAGGAGTTCCTGAAAGCCCCTTTGTAATAATGGATTGCTGGAGGTTACGCAAACTGCTGTCTCCCGCTGAGTCAGCCCTCTGTCAGGCACCTCTCGCTTCCCTGGGCCCCAGCTTTCCAGACGGGACACCCGCAGGGGTCCCTGGCCCCGGGTCCCTGCCCCCCGTCCCACGGCCACCGGCGCCCCGCGGCTCCCCGGCTGCGGGCAGGGTTTTGTTGCCTGCAGAGCCCGAGCTGGCTCGGAGGAGCGGGAACAGCTGGGGAGGTTTTTATTGGCTTTGGCTTGGGAAGTTTGGCTTTTTATAGGAGGCTTTGTGGGGGTTTCTTTCCCCCCTCTGTCTCTCATCTTTTTAAAGAAAAATCGACAGGTCAGATGCCGAGTATCGAGGCTGGAATCAAGGAGAGGTCAGGCTGTGCCAGGCAGGGCTCTGGACTTGGCCAGGGCAGGAGCCCAGATCAGGGAGAGCAAGTTTGACCGTCCATTAACCACCAGGAATGCACAGGCTGTTTGCATCCTAGCCCTCAACATCCCCCCAGCTACTGCTTTCTTTTTGAGGGATGACATGCAAGCGAGAGCCACGAGACTGCTCTCGAAATTCAACCTTGCCAGTGCGTTTCCAGGAGGCAGGCAGGTCTAGGGGCAGAGATGAGAAATGGGATGTTAAAGGGAATCTTAAAAGGGATGCCTCAACACTGAGATCAACAGCTCAGCCTTCCTCTTCCCCACACAAGAGAGCCTTTTACTGGAGAAAAAGAGGGGATTTCCATGGTTTGATGAGATTTACAGATGGCTGAGACTTGGTTTCTTCGCTGTTAACTCTGCTTCAGCTCTGTGTCCTCACAGCCCACTGCAGAGCATTTCTGAGTGTCAGCCTGTTGTCACTGAAAACTCTAAGTCCCCCAGGAAAGGTGCCCATTGCTGGGACCTTTCAGAAGTGAACCTTCCCTGGTTGTGTGATCCAGAGTCCTATAACTCAGGGCCCCCAAGTGCTCTGCACTGTGTCTCCTCTTGCTGGCTTTCAAGCAAGGTTTTTACACCTCATTGTGTACCTGGGCTTTACCCAGCTGCACAACCCAGGCCATCATCCACCCCAGCCTCTGGAAGGGACATTCCTGTGGGGAGGGAGGGCTTGGGATTGCCCAGATTGCATGGCTGGCTGCTGCCAGTCCCACTGTGAATGCAGACAGTCTGGATTTCCTCCAGCATTGAGGTAGTTGCCATTTTCTGTTGTCTTCTCCAATGTTTTGGGGTATTCATAGCTTGTAATGATCTCCAATCCTTCTCCCTGAGATCAAAAGTGAATTTAAGGTCTGCCCTCAACTTGCTTTAGTTAAAAGCTGAAAACACAAAGGGGTAAGGTAGGAGAGTTGATTTTGCTGGTAGGGAGGATCTGGCCTCAAAACTTCATATTGAGCCCCAGGCTGAGTCCCTAGAAAATAGCTCTTTGGGTTTGGGTGGCAGAGGGCATCTCAGGATGCGAGCAGCACAATCTGCTGATCCCTCCAGGGCTCAGGGCATAGCAAAGAGCAGGTCCCAAAGGACCTGCATCACCCCAGTAGCCTGGGAACATGAGTGGGGCAGGAGGGTGATGTGAGACTCTGCAGTGTAACACATGTCCTTGCTTGGCAAATTATCACTGGAAAACATCCCCTGGGGTGGGCTTCAGCAAAGGCTGTTTCTGTGTAGCCAGGTACACCTTAGCTGCAGCTGAAGAAGTGGCAAGTAAAGGGTTGTAGAAGAAGAAATATATTTTCTTGGTTGATATCCTGGTGAGGGAAAGACTATGGAATTGTTTTAGGAGGTGGAGGTCCGATTCATCCTCATTGTCACTCCTGACTCTCTGTCTGAGTGCAGTGAGTGATTTTCTCTCCCTTTCGCAGGGGCAGTCAGTCATACATAAGCTACTTCCTCACTGAGCAAGGAACGTCAGAAGGAGGAGGAGGCAGGTGGCCTTGATTCTCAGTTTGTCAGCAGTGTCTCTCACCAGGATGTGCAGAGGTCCAGGCAGGAGCAAGGGGAATTCTTCCAGGATCTGTATCCACCTCAATGCACCACAACTCTCCCACCCTTTGTGAGATCATCCCTCAGATTCTCCTGATGTCTGAGATCAGCCCTGAGATGATTGCCCCAGAATGAACCAGCCTTGTTCAGGGCCTGTGGCTGCTCTTTGCCAGTGCCCGTGTGCCCAAGGTGACAGAGTGTGCACCAGGAGGACAAAGTGGTGAAACTCCAGCCTGGGCAGGGAGGCACAGGCAGCAGGTTAGCAGGCAGAGAGGGGACAAGCAGGAAGAAGGGCCAGGGAGGTCATTTTGTAGAGCACCTGGAGCAGAAGGTCTTGGAAGGGAAACCAGAGCGATGGTGAGGCAGAAGTGCAGGAGCTGAGGTGTCCCAGACAGAGTTTCCTCCCTGCTGCTGCCTTGTGAGTGAGGGAGCTCCCCAGCCACCAGCAGGGAGGGACTGGTTCAACAGAGACTGGAGACAAGGCAGGCTTACAGAAAATCTGGGTGGAAAGTTTCGAGGAAAGAAAACAGAATTGTTATTTTCTGTGTTTTATGAAGATGTTTTAGAATCCTTTTGTAAGGCTTATTATCACTTAAGCAAAGGGGCAGGCCACTTCAGCAGTGTAGTTTGAGCTGGAGAAGGAAGCTGTGCCCAGGGGCTGGAGCCCTCAGCAGAATCCTGCCCCTGCAGCATGGGGGAAATGTAGAGAGCACTCAGGATTGCTGCTAAACAGGGCTCCCCAAAGGGAAATCAGGAAAATCTCCTTAGCTGGCAGAGAGGAGAAGCCAAAGCAATGGCAAAGGATGGACATTCAGGAGCAGGATTTGGCCCAGCTGTCAGTCCTGCCTTGCCAATGCAGATGGTGGCAAAGGGAAAGGATTTGTCTCAATCACTCTTTGTCACAGCTGTGTTATCTCATCAGTGTTGCAGGAGTTAAAATAAATATACAGTTTTCAGAGCAGGACCATGTTTCACCTGTGGTACAACCGATGAGTGGATTAGGGCAGCCACTGCCCCCTGTCCTGTCACAGCCACAGAGCTCCTGGCAGTGGGACTCTGGAGTCTCTCAGCACAACTGTGGCGTATCAGAGCACAAGATCAGGGGGCCACAGAGCAGCCTGAAGGTATCCAGCTGTTCATTTATGCTGCTGCTTCTTCACAATCCACTTACTAGCGTGTGTCTCATATAAATCAAACTGGAAATATTTCCATAAACTCTACTTTCTGTGTGGTTTTGGAAGCAGAGAAAACCTTTGGACTCATCCAGGAGCTCTGGTGAGGGGGATTACAAAGGCTCAGGTGGAAGTGTTTCCTGTTTTCCTGCAGTGCCTACCTGCCTGTCTGAGAGGCAAGTCAGCACACAAAGCAGTGCCAGATCCCCTCCCTTGCTCATGGACATAAATTTTATTCTTTGTTTATTTGCAATCCTGCTTAATCTAGAGGAAATCATCTTCATTTGGGAAGTATAGCTTGTTCTTCATTTACAAAAAGCATAACCTTCTCACCTGCACTTGTGATTTCTCACCTGCCCTGACAGCTCCTCGGGGACTCCTGACCTGTCCTCTGCAGCTTCTTTTCTTGACTTTTCTCCATGCTTTAGGAAAACAATGCCAAGCAAATCAGACAAACCAGGATCTTTCCAAACTGTCCCTATGAACAAGGCCATATTGCCATAATTTCCACAAAAGAGCTTACAATGAGGGACATGAGAAGACCCATTGCTATTATTAAATAATAATAATAAAAAAAAGCCATGCAACAAAAAAAAAACCAGGAGCTGTCTGAAAGAAAATCATCACAAAGGAAAGGAGCGAGGGCTCGGTTTCTCTGACAATCAGTGATACAGCTTGCATGAGAATTTATTTCAGTATGCTTCTTCGGCACACACCAGACTCCCAGGAGGGTGTTTCAGATCTCATTTCCTAACTTTCCTGATTGGAACTGAGGCTTGCATTTACTTGGATTTTTCATTTTACGCTATCATTCAGAGTCTTGCTTGATTTTTTACAACCTCCCTGCCTGTCGTGCCTCCCCCTCTTCCCCAGTCCCCTCACCATGGCCCAGGGAGATAAGAAAATACAGAGGACATGCCAGTGACCACAGCTCCAGCAAACTTCAGTCAATCCCTGCCCCTCTCCCAGCAGGACACAGCCCTTTCCCAGAGGCGTGACCCAGCCCATGGCTATTTACAGCAGTCAAGAGTTCAACTTGTTTTCCCAAAGCAAGTTCTGATTATAGCTCAGGGTAAAGGCTCCCTAAGAAAAGCAAAAACATCCTTCCATGCTTTCCAGCTCTGGAAAAAACAGCTGAGCTGGCCCCTCCGATGGTCTCCAGAGCCTCCTAGAACATGGAGTTATAGAGTTATAAGAGGAGCCAAGGGATAAAGATCCTGGGTGAGTTCTGGAGGCACTCTCATACATGCAGCAGTTTTTCACTGTGCACAGAACCACTGGCCAAAGAACTGCAGCATCCAAGGCCCACAGCTGGCCTGAGAGTCTAGGTCCTGGCATCTCAACCCACTTTCTCCCCATGTTACTTTAATTTGACACAGGAAAATTTCTTCTTCTAAACGCTGTTTCAGTTCAATCTTGCTTCTTTCGAGCTTTTTTCAGCTGATGTAGGAATACCACTGGTTTGCAGCAAGAAGATCCCTGTGTTTGATTACACAACTTGGAGCAGAAGACCAAAACGGTATTTAATAAACCATCACCTTTGCCAAAAGCAGCATAATCAAATCCTGTGAAATGGGCAATTGCTGCAACGGAGATAGCTTGAGCTGGTGTGCTGGCAGAGCGACAGCTGCTCGTCTCTTGGCTACTGCTGAGCCAGGTTCAAGAGCCTGAACACGGCTTTGAGTTCTGGCAGCGAGTCTCAGAGGCACTGCATGCTCAAGCATCCCAAGGGCAGCAAACCCCCCTTGCATCAGCGCCTGCCACCCAGTCTGTGGAGTGGTTTTGCATCAGCTCCAAGAGCAAGAGGCAAAAGAGTGAGCGAGAGAGAGAGATGTTCACTCAAACTGGCAGCTGCCTTTTGTTTCACCATGGCAGCTGCCAGCAAGAGACAGGCAGGGCAAGGGAAAAACACACAAGAGCAACACGCTAGATGCAAAGCATATTACACGCTAGATTTAAAATAAAATAGCATGCATGAGGGGTAAATATTCAGCATAATGCATGACGACTCAGCCCCGTCATTCTCCTTCCATTTCCTAGGAGCTGTGGGACTGGATCTCCCAGGGCGGCGCTGGCCATCCTGGAAGAAAAGACAGGGCCAACATTCAAATTTCATAAGCAAAGGAAGCAAGTGCTTAAACATTGACTTTTTTCATCCACTTGAGACAGGTGAAAGGAGAAATATCACTTCAGTGGAGAAGGGTGGTCTGTGGATGATCCTGTACAGTGTGCTTGTTGTTTCTCTCACTTCTGACAGCTCGCTTGCTTCCTCTCCTTGCGGGACTTTATTTCAGTCAGTTTGATGTTTTTGGCAGGGTGATGGCTTTGGAGCCTGATCCCCCCTACTTTGCAGAGGCAGTGCTGGCAGCAGTGCTGCACGTCTTTCTCCTCCTCCGTCTCAGCCTCCCAGCACAACACTCCCAGCACCACCTCCTGCACCGGGGGAAGCCCTTTGTCACAACAGGATCCACTGTCAAACAGCTGCCGGGACCTGGGCAATGCTGAACAAGGTCTGGGTTGAAGGATCCTCCCTGGTCCTTTGCCTCCTCATCCACCCCAGTGTTATTCCTCAGACAGGCATGCCAGCAAGTGTGGGCACACGTTTCCCACCCCTTTCCCAAGCGCAGAGTTTGACAGCACAGGGAATCTGTCTCTGGGCGCCCTGACACTGCAGCAAAAACACTTTGGCCATGTGGCACTCACTCCACTGGTTTGAATTTATTTTAATGGTTCTGACAGGCCAACTTTGTACCAGCAGCTTCTTCTGCCAGATCGGATATTGTTTACCCATCCTACTTTAACTTTATGCCATGTTCAATATCTCCTCTCCACACCAAGCTCACTTGATGCCAGATCAGGTATCGTCTGTGCTCCTCCGGCCAGCGCAGAGCGCAAAGCTGGCACTTGTTCCCTGTGTGCACTCTGGCTAATTCAGCAGAAATGTGAGCACACGCCTGCACCTGATCCGGGGCTGCTCTTGCTGCTGAGTGCTCTGGTGGTGCACGGACCTGGCATTCAGTGCCCGGGGGGAACAGCCCCAGCAGCACCAGGCACACGGTGCAAGCCCAGCCAGAGCAGCCCGAGCACCTGGTGGCTGTGAAGGTGATGCTGGAACACTGGCAAGCCGTGCCTGGTCTTGTAAACATGCTGGTGCAGAAAGGGAAAGGGGGAAGGGGAAAGGAGAGAGGAGGGGGCAGCAGGAACAGGAGGGGAAAAGTTGAGCTTTTAATACCTCGGGTTAAAAGGGCAGTGAGGTAAGATGAGGTTTACCTCAGTTTGAATTCAAGCTGCCAGCNAAAAAAAAAACACCTTTTCTTTATCTATGTGTTCTGATCAGGGAGTGTAAACATACCTGAAACGGGTCTGGTCTACTTTTTATGCAAGGAAATGTTTGAGAGGAATCCAAGGAACCGGGACTTTTTTGCATGCAATGTGGAGAAAGAAACGTATTGTCTGAGAGCAAAGTGACTCTGAATGTGGCCACGGAGATAAAATGGGGGATTCAGCTCCTGCATGCAAGAGTAGCATTTCTCAAAGACATCTTTTTTCCGTTTCATTTTCTTTATGTTTATTTTAAGTGAAGCTCTTTCCTATCTCCTTTTTTTTTAGGTTTTAATCTCTGTATAGAACACACTCTGTGACCCTGACGGAGGGAAGGCAGCAGCGTCCTACCTCCTCTATGAATGTGTTTAGAAACAGTAAGTGATCAAAGTCAGCGCCGTGTGAGCCGCGACTGAGTTACTCCTCTTGCCACGCGTTCCCGGTTTTGACAGACTGCATCGTTTGGCGTGTTGATGTATCAGGATTTCATACACTATGAATATTCACGGCGCATATTAAATTAACCAGGTGAGAAAACACAGGTTTGTTTTGCATGTTAACTCTGTGTTAACGCTGCCCCTAAGTGGTTAAGTTGGTTTATTGCAAGTTAATTAGCCCTCATTTCGCGCAGTTATTTATTTATTTATTTATTTGCGGAAGACCGTCCTGGCTTTTTCTCTTCCAGCTTCATGACTAGACCTTGCCTCTCTATCTAGTCTGTGTTTTCATCCTACTCTGTGTGGGTTTCACAAAACTGCAACATTCACAGCCAATTCAGCTTGGAAGACACTTATAGAGGAAAACACGGATGCCTACTACACATTTATTACTCAATCCAAGCAAGGCTGTGATCCTGTTAGCAGGCTCCTCTCCCTCCGCTCGTTTTAATTAGCATTTCAAGGGATGCTTGGTAGTGCGAGCTGGTGAAGTTATGGTGGGCTGCCTTTTGCATCTTTCCTCCTTCATGAACATTTCATCACCCAGGCAAGCCTTTACTCAACCTTGATATATTCTCAAGCCTTGATATTCACCCTCGTGCTCCCATCCTTCTGTGTGGATCCATGGAATCCAAGATCACACCTTATCCTCTCGGGGCAGCTGGGTTGCTGTTAGAGAGGTGTGTGGGTGTGGGCACACTGAGCAGAGCAGCTCAAGCTTACGGTGAGGCCTTGAGCTCCCCTTCTTCGTGGTGTGTTCTGCTCCACCTGCCCCATGGGGA
This sequence comes from Pachycephala philippinensis, assembly GCA_013397055.1. Classification (NCBI taxonomy): domain Eukaryota; kingdom Metazoa; phylum Chordata; class Aves; order Passeriformes; genus Pachycephala; species Pachycephala philippinensis. Next base: position 131,073 of record VWZT01004833.1, on the reverse strand, counting down.
GAAGCAGGAGAGGAGGGAGGGCAGCTGCTTGCAGCTTGGTGGCTCTGAAGGGCCTCACACCAACAGAGGAGACTTGACAAAATCTCCAACTGAACAACTGATGTGCTGGGCTCTGACCGGTCTTTTAAAATCTTCCTCCTTGCTCTAGCTGCTTCCAGGCTGTGGTTGGGGAGCTTGGCTCTGCTCCCCACTTTGGTTTTCAGTCACCAAACTGCCTCCCAGAGAAGTGGGGTGACCATCGTGACACCTTCAAAGCAGATCTTCATTTCTGAAGTCCTTCAGCTCCTTTTGGGATACTGTGGAGGAAGAGTGCACCCTGATGCTGACCCTGCCTCATCCTCCTCAGGGATTGGAGTCCAGCCAGCCAGGGTTAAGCCAGCAGCAGGCAGAGTGCTTTGCACACTGGGCTTGCATCTCCAGAGACCTGGAGGTAATTCACAGTGCAGTCTGTAGCTGAGGAAAGCAAACCTGGTCAATATTGCAGTAGCAGATGCCTGCACGCCTGCACTGCACCAGGCAGCAGAGCTATCCATCCCTGCTCAGCCTGCGTTGGCAGCACAGGGAGAAGAAAGTGAGGAAGAGCAGGGGCAGTGCACCACAGGATACCTGGATGTATTGGCAGAATCTCTCTCTTGATTATCAGCCTCTTTTTTCCATAAGCTCTAAAATAAGAGCATTAAAAAACTGAAGAACAGTGAATCTTCAGGAAGGTCTCCAGTCTTTGGCAGAGAGCACAGGCTGCTTTTCCATCATGCCAGCACTGCCCTTCACCTTGAATGAGCGACATTTGTCTCCTTTCCCCTTCGCTCCGGAGAGCGCAGCCCGGAGCCCGGGGAGGCGTCTCGGGCTGCCTGGAGCTCGGAGCAGCCAAACGCCGCCTCCCTGCCGCACATCGCAGTGCCGGGGCTCGGAGGGAGATGCCTGCCCTTGCGAAGTAGGGGCTGGGGAGCGCGATAGGGGCTCGCAGGCATCCCCCCTTTTCCCGAAGCGCTGCTCCTGCCGCGGAGCGCTGCCTGCATCCCGGCCTTGCGCAGCGCGCTTGGACGCGGAGTTAAGGAGTCCGGACACCGGGATGCGAAAGGAGCCGTGACGGTGCGAGGGGAGCACGCTCTTCTCAGAGGGCCTTTGGGAGGGCAGTGACAGCGGCACGTTTATCGGGTCCCTCTGCTTCTTAAAAACCTGCCGCCGCATCCCCTTGGTGCGGTGTTCTCGGTCGGAGCTGAGAAAGTCTGCGTGAAAACTCAGGGACTACCTTAAATACCCCTAACTAAGCCTTCTTAAAACTCCTATTAAAATACGAACACCGCAGTCAAGACAGGCAGGCTGGAGGTCTGCCCAGTGGCCAAATAAATCAAAATATTTCAGATATCCTGTTTGCAAGCGCCCATTAAAGCCTGACAACTGGCTAATACCAAAGGCAGCATGGATCCGAAAGAGAAAAAACGTGACCCTTCCTGCGAAGCAGCCGAGTTTATTTCTTGCTTTTTCAAAGCAGAGCTTCGCTGCTTAAATGCCGTCCTCTTCCCAGGGGCCGTAGAAAAGGGTTGCTGGTGGCCCACGGAGAGGCTCAGGGTAGCTGGGTGGTAAGGGCTGTGCAACCTCACACCCCCAGCCACCAACCAGCCTCTGCCAGGGACCTCCCTGCCCAGGACCGTGGCTCAAAGCCTGGTGCCAGGGTTCAGGCCAGCATGAAAAACAGCCCTTTATCTGCGTTTGCTGCCTTGATGATGTCCGCGGGCACATTCTGTGCTCTTTATCTGTTTTCTGAAATAAATTAATAAATAAAAGACAGAGAGGCTGGAAATAGGGACAGAGAAAATGAACAGATTTTGATCTAGTAAGCAATTTAAATCTGGGCTGGCAAGCTGCGTTCGTTCATTCATTAATTCTGCCGTGTGCTCAGAAAACCCCAGCAGGACTCTCTTCCAGCGCAAGAACTTCCGACTGTGAAATAAACCCCGCGTAACCAGATTAGCTATGAGGTATGTATCAGCCAGGTCTGAGGCATTAATTCAAGCATACTTTCCCTGCACTGTACATTGCCAGAGCCTGATTTCTCGATCAGGTGTTGCTCACTGGAGGGCATAAACGCTCTGAAGTTTCCTACCTTCCACCTCTCCCTGTATTGCTGTTCCTTGCTCAATAAATAAAAAAATATTATGATATGTACTGTCAGTGAGTCTTGATTCAGTTAATAGCAACATTATCAATACCTTGTCTTTCAGTGTCACATAACTCAAAAGTGGCTGAATGGTTTTGTTCTGGCATTACAAAAATTAATCACTTTGGGTTTAGCCCAAGCAGAGAAAATCTCACCTTAAAACTTCAGCATTCGAAGAGTCAGAATATATTTAGCGTGCAGAAAGTGATGGGCAAGATAGAAATCTCTGCATAAGCTTAGTGCAGTCTTCCACCTCATACGTCTGTGCTGTACTGAATCACGAGGTGATTACTGCCTGTATGAGTGACTTCAATTATGGGATTATCGTGTTATTTATCATTTGATAAATGAAGTGGGACGGCGGCCTGTTTGCGTCAGGTGCTGTACAAACATTCAGATGTGCTCAGACAAGATCCTGAGGACTATCCATAAAGTCAATGGGACATGAGTGGGAATCTTCAGACAAGGATCCTTTTCCACGAGCTGCCGCAAGAAATGCTGTTGTCTGGCTTGCCAGCGAAATCCTGGCTCTCTCTACGTGCTCCTGTGGCCTGAACACAGATCAGTCAATGAAAAGTCGATGCTAAGTCTGTTTGTACAGACTTTTTTAGAAGTGGAGAGTGAGAAGGCTTGGGTTGCTTGGGATTCTTTTTAAAAAGACAAAATCTTCAGCTCATCTGGGTGTCAAACATTTTTATTATTATAGCCATCTAAAGTGTGGTTTATGACATAGTTAAAATTCATGTGTTGTCTCCACTACAATTTCAATACTTTATTCCAATTTCAATACTTTATTCCAATTTCAATACTTTATTTGCTATGGGGAAATCTAATACATGATAATGGAAAAGCTGCAGTCACGAAGAGAGCTGGGATGATCCTGTGGATACCAAGTCTCTCCTCACAGAGACAAATGTTAAAACAAAACTTGGCCGCTGAGAGTGGAGAAGCTTGGGCTGCCAGCACCTTTGGCATACCTGCTCTGAAGATGAAAGTCTTTGACTTCCATTTATATCCGTCTGGCACCTTTCCAATATATCGGCTCAATTTCATGTTTTTCAGGGAGTACCTTTGTACACAGCATGTGTATGTGTTCCTGCTATCACTCTGAAGTGTGGAAAAGTCACTGGCCCAACTAATGCCCAAACTTTCACTGAACTAAAATTTGGAAACACAAAGAATTCCTTCAGTGTGGCCTGCAAATCTCACTTTTTGAATTGGATCTTTCCATACAAAGTTCTCACCAAGACAGTTTTTCTCTGGTGACATTCATCCATTCAAGAGCCTTGTCACAGAGAGCAGGGATGAAAACATGCACAAGCTACGTTTTTCGTTTCTCTCATCTGTCCCAGTCAGAGAAGAAGGTTCACAGGTTGGAGAATTTAGCTTCATCAGAGTCGTCCAATGCTATTTATCAAGTTTTAGTCCAAATAATAGCTGTGAAAATGTTTAATTTGTTAGCAATGAAAATGCTTAGCTGACATTGATTTTGGAGCTACATGTTGCTGAATATAAGCTGGTGCTTTTGCTCCTGAGCCATCGGATGAAATGCAAGAGCATGCTCAGATGCTGGCTGAGATGAGAGTCTCCAAGGTGCACGTGTTAACGCTGCAGTGAAATAAGCAGCCTCATCCCACAGACTTTAAAGAATACACATGGCTTTTTAGTTCTTAGACAACTGTGAGCATCATCTTTTCCTCTACTAATATATTCTGTTTTCTGTTTTCACGAGACTTCAAGGGACAGTGAAATTGCTTCAAACCAATTTCACCATGTGAAAAAACAATTAACAGCGTTTCCAGGAGAGGAGCATTCTAGGTATTCATCACGGATTCTGCAGTCACAAACAGTCCACAGGCACTTTTCCCTCTGACAACAGCATTTAGTATTATATATTGTATAATATCCTGTAATTCTAACTTTAATTTATAAATCTTTATAAATTCCATGGGCAAGGGACACACAGGGGCTTTTTGTTCTGGAATATAAATGCATTTGGTAGATAAAAGACCAAGAGCCTTCTAACATCAGACTAGATGCCTCTGCCTGTGCTGAAGTTAAGTCATACTTCAAGATTTCTTTTTCTGAAATTTGACAGGATGAGCTTCTTCATATTATCCTTCTAGAGCAGGTCGGACATGTTGCAAATCATTCTTCTGCACATTTTTAAACCCTTTCTGCTTTCGCAACAGCAGTTGCAAAGCAGACAAAGAGGGGAGAAGGAACTAAACCCCTCCGTTGCCTACTTTATCTCCTCTCATGAGCCCTGCCCAGAGCAGTGCAGGAGCTGCCATTTGCATGATTCTCAGCACTCAGGTCCCTGCACCGATGGTGCTCCTTGTACGAGCAGGTGGTTTTTTTTGAAATTGTAGCATATTTCCCTCTCAGAGCTTCTACTTTCAAATATACAGTATCCTTGCTCTGGAAATGTGACCAAATGCTTTCTTTCTCCCCTTACTCTTTCGGATCTATCCCGGAGCTGTAAGTTCACTTCATCAAGGGATCCAGATGCTCTGTAGGGGTGGCTGATATCTCGCTCTGTGCATTGTGCCAGCTGCAAACTCCTACACAGTGAATTTTTTTCCCTGACACACAAGTCAAAGTTCACTGACTTCAGCAGTCAGAATGGTGCATGGAAGAGCAGAATATGACTTTGTTCTTCTTGACAGATGTAAACAGGTTTCTTGCTTCTGCTGCTGCCAGGCTCCAAGGCTTCTGCTGCTGCAAGGGTAATGTGTCTCACGCAGCTCAGATCCACCACTTCAGCTCTGCAGTCCCCTGGACTTCAATCCTCACATGCAAACACAGCAATGAAGGTCCAGGTTACAACTTTCTTTATGACTTCTGCTCACAATACGGCTTAAAATGTGGGGAACCATTAATTGTCATTTTCTGTACTCAGGATGATTTCTTGAGCTCCCCACCAGCAACAGAGACCTTAAGTCCAATGGCTTGGAGCTCTGGCAGAACCTGACACAAGCCCAAACTCTCATTTCAGCTCATAGCTGAGGACCAGATTAACTCAAATCTGTGTCTCAACACTGCTAACACATCCCACAGACCTCAGTCCTCATCCACAGCCCCAGGCTCTGTGTGTCATTTCCTTGAAGGGTAGATGGGGACAAAGTGTTTATGGTGCAATCCCACACTACAAATTTTACTGTGATTGTGCAACAGCAGGAAACACCACAGAGCCAGTAGAGTATTTCAAAACACATTATAAGTGACAGATTAAACACTTTTTTTTTTTACTGGATCAGAATGAAGTAAGATGGGTATTTCAGTTGCTTACACAGACTGAAACCACAAAGATATGCACCAAAACTGTTAGCTTTATCCTTAAGGCTTTACAACATTTTGAGTTCTGAAGAGCTCCAGAGAATCCACATAGATCTCATCTCCTGGTATATGGATTTGCTTGTGAAAACTTCACTTTGCAGCCAAGAGAGATAGCCAGACACGTCCTGCATCCTAGGCTAATTGTAGGAGGTTATTATTTATTCCATTCAGTAAGTGTGCATCTGGTAGTGATGATTGCAAAGCCTATAAGAAGGCTGGTACTTCCTAGCAAGTGACATTTTTATGGTTAATAGAAACTGTCACAGAAACCACTTGGAGGGGGATATGTACAGGCTTGATTTTCAATTTAACAGTAAATCACTCCAGATTAGAATTAGATATCATGACAAAATCCCTCATCCTGTAAATTTCCAGAATGCAAGTAGCAATGGCTCTGGGAAAAACTGTGATAAAACTAGAAGAAAAGTTTCTCATTTGGTTTTGACATCCAGTGTGCCTGAGATCATGTCTTCTCTGTCAGTAATACTGCGTTACAAATGTGCCAGCTCTTTCATTTCTGGCCATTGTATTAATAACAGGAAGTGGTCCTTCTTGTAGGCCATGACTCCTTGGGCAAGAGGCAGTGCAAAGATGGAAGAGAAAAATGGGCATCATGCCAGAGAAATCACAGGCAGCATCAGACCTACAGTGCTGCAAGAGTCTGAGTCATCCCAAGACCCTGAAAATACAAACAACTCACCAGCACCTAGTGATGCTCATACCATCAGTCTGCTGAGATGAGGACACAAGGGCGGATACCATAGGCAAGGATGTCTCTACCCAAAAGTTCTTATTCCTGGTCTGGAGCAGCTGCAGACATCTGTAGTGTTTGTGCCATTGATCTGCTGCCAAATGTCACAGCAGCCTCAAAGTAATTTTGTGGTGACTGCAATGGTCAAAGCACATAGGTAAGACAAAGTCTATGTGTAGAGGTGATGTCCTTTTAAAGACCAGCTTACTATAGGTGAGAAGATTAGACCAGCTTCTTCTGGGCACAGAAGTTCTTCTTTAGGACTTCAAAAGCCACTTCTTGAAATGCCTTCAAATAAAGAACAATCAACACAAATGACTGATATCGTCCTGACTGTCAGAGCTCAGATTTTCCCTTCCAGCAAGGAATTAAGTCCGGGTCAGTTTTGTACCATCCACCCTTCAGAAGAGCCTGTTGTCCCCCAGCAAGTGTTGAGGTGCTTCCAGAGAGCCAGAGTGGTTCTGTCTCTGAGCCATGGGTCTCCATTCTTCCCCTGTTACATAGGTGCTCCTGGCCTGCCTGACATTGCCCTCCTGCCTGGCTGGCTGTGAGAGCTTATTCCTTTTGGGCTTCCCCCTTGCATGACATGGAGATAAGACCTTCTTTCTGCCCAGCATTGTTTTTCTCAGGGAGCTGGGAAAGCCACAGCACCATGGGACAGCGTGTTTGGGATGGAGCATACTCATGAAGCGAGGTTATACCCCAGCCTGCAAGGGTCCCAGTACCATCCTCCCACGGAGGAGGCACATCCCCTGGCTGCTCTCTTTCAGCTGGGCTCTCCTGCCAGTAGCCAGAACAAATAACCATTTCAACAGCAGTGACACTGTACTGTACACCCCCCTGCAGCCCTTGCCAAAGCACCAGTCACACGCTGTTTACCACAAGCCAGAGAATTCACTAAATCTGGCCTATTTTAAGTCAAACAGGGCAGCTCCAGCCCTTAGGAGGACAGCCCTGCCAGCTGCCCTCCCTCTTGCACAATAGGGAGAGGAAGGGGACATCCATCTCCGGAGCCCAGGCTGAGAGCAGCGGCGGCAGCGTGTGCAAGGAGACAGGTGGCTGGTGGGGAACCACAATGGAAAGGCAATTGCACGGCACCTCTTACATAGTACAGGCACGTGGAAAAGGCTGCGAGCAGCCCGAGCCAATTAATTTCCATATTCCCTTTCAATCAGATCTCAAAACGAAGCGTGTTGCCTTCAGCGCCAGGACACTCCAGAGGGGAAGGGGGGAAGAAAAGAAAAAGGAGGAAAAAAAAAAATGATTCAGCAATCAGCGAATTCAGAGAAAGGGCAGGAGGAATGGGCCTGAAGAGATGAATCAGCATTGGCTTCAGGTGATGGAGGGAAGGAGGCATTTCTGCTCTGCTGATTTGTGCAGCCTGATTGAAGCCAGCCCGGCACTGGCACTGCATCAGAACAGAAACTGCCTGATAGGCTGCGAATGCTGCGAGGGGAAAAATCCAGCACTCGTGCAGACAACATCTTTATTAAGCACATTTTGTGACCTCCCAGCTGATTAGACATTTTTTTACTGACTTATAGCAGATCTTATAGATGCTGGGGGAGGTGGTGGCAGGACTGTTGTGTGGGGTTTTTTATGTGTATGGTGACGGGGTGTGGGGTAGTGAATTTTAAGCAGGGCTGCGTGAAATTCAATCGCTTAGTCTTAAATTACAAGCCACTGGCTGCCAAAGCAATTTTTTGAGATGGAAATTCTCCTGATTCACAGATTCCTTTGCCTCTTTTAAGGAACAAATGAGTAAACAAACTATGAAAATGTTGTTTGCTTTTTCAGAATTTGCTAGCAGAGAAATATTAAATTTTTCTCTGTGGCGTTTGGCAGGGCCTCCTTTCCCCTCTGTAGCAGGTAGCTAGGAGAATATGATTCATGATGAACAGATATGGTTTCCAACACTCCTCTATTGTATAGCCAAGAGATGAGCCTATTGGTTAAAATGTCTCGTGGACGTTAATAAAGATACACCAGAGATTACAAAACCTATTCCAGTCCCCTTGAAAGCCCTAGGGGAAGCAATGGGCCAAAAATATTTGTAGAGGATATAGCCAATGGTTTGGTGATATGCTGAGAGTCCTTAGTCAGCCAGGTAAAGCCTCCTGGGATTATCCAAGGATTACTCAGTAATTGTTGCAGACTCAAACTCTTCTGTGCCCACTCTCTGGCAATCAAGTTCTTGTAGGAAGAGCACTCTTCAAAGAAGATAAATAGCCAGGCATGAGTGCTGGAGTGGGTGCTAAGAGGTTCTGAAAACCCAGCCCTGGGTCTCATGCCAGCACCAAAATGAGTAGAGGCTTTTGGGAAGAGTCACCTGCTCCTCTCTGGGATTTGTGCAGCACATTTTCCTGCTTCACTTCATGGGGCTGTGGTGAGGCCACCCAATGCACCAAAGACTGCAGGGCTCTCAGGTGCCCTGCTGGTGGGGCTGCATAAGTGCCACTGGACCAGGCAACCTTTCACATCAGTAAGTGCAGAGGAGAAGAGAGAAGGTGTTAACTATTAGCACACTCATTCCCTCACATTAAGACTCCAAGAGTGTTCTGAGGAATAAACATCATGAACTGAGTCATTACAGGAGATTTTTGTTCGTTTGTTTATTTTCCAGATACATCAGACCTGCCTGAAGCAGTCATACCCAGTCATTATAGTCAAAATTATTCTCCCAAAGAAATAATTACCAAGCAGGTAATCTTCCCTTAATAAATAATACGTACATGATCACACACTTCCCTAATTTTTTTTCCCAGAGAAAAAAAGAAAACCCAGGAAAAAAGTCTGTAAAACAAAAGTGGCTTTCCTGTTCCCTCCTCCCCCTTATTTTGTGAATCAGGACATCCATGCATTATTGAGGCCTGCTCAAAATGGAGCTGCCTTTAAAGCAGAGTCTCTGTATTGAGGATTACGTGTGGATTATTGCTGAGAGATCATTCAGAACCGGAGCTAAGCGTTTACCCAGAAATCATTTGTAATACCGGTTGCCCCTTATTTTGGCTAATAGCGGCTGTGAGGACAATTGGATCAGCGCTGTGTACCTGTCAGCTGCGCCGAAATTCCCCGCGCAGCCCCGAATTGTGTGCGCGGCACGATTACCGAGGGAGGCTCGGCGCTGTGCCTTATCTCCTTTGTAAATCCTCTTAATGCGGCGGCTGCCGGATCCCCCGCACACGGCAGAACCGGCACCTCCCGGCGCTCACCCGGGGGGGCTCTGCCTCCAGAGGAGCTGATCCCAGCGCTGGGGACCACCCTCCTCGGGAAGGGGGATCCACACCTGGCTGAAGCAGGATGAGGATGCTGGAAAAACAATGTAGAGGAGAGAGGGAGGAGGGAAGGAGACGGAGGGCAAGGGAAAGGCTGCCTGGTGTCCATCATTTCCTGCCCGTGCTGCTTCCCAGAGGGGTTTTCGGTGTCCCCAGGGTGTATCTCCTCATGAGCAGCAGGAGCTCACCCACCCCCCCTTTCTCCATCTCCTCGCTCAAAGTGAAGGGGATACATTTCCCAAACGGGGCAGAGGGCCCAGCTTGCCCACCCACACCGGGGATCCCCTCACCATGAGGAGGCCACACGCCGAGCCTGCTCTTTGGAAAAAGCCACTCTTTCCCATGCCACAAAAGAAGGATTGCTACAGACCTCAACCCACTGCATCTCCCTGCCGCAGCAGCGGGTGTTTTTAAACAAATTCCTGCCTGACTGAGAGAAGGGAGGAGGGGGGATAAAAAAAAAAGGTTCCTCGGGTTTTATCCGTTTTGCATGCACATAAAAGATGAACTTCCCTTTGGAAACAAAACGCACAGAGTTGCGGTTTGAAAGGGGCCTCAATTTGGCTTCGACCGGGTGCAACTAATTGCAGTTGCGAGCGCCGGCAGGTGCGAGCAGGCAGCTGAGGAGCCTCCTCCCCCCAGCCCTGCCTGCCCTGCCTGCCCCCGGCACAGGGCATGTCCAGGCCGTCTGGGAGCCAGAAGATGTGAGGGACGGCACCACGGGGGGAACGGGGCATTCGCCACATCCACTCTGCTCCTGCATTTCTGCCACGACTCTGGTCAATGTCAGCAGCGCTGGAGAAGGTCCTAGAAGGCCCTGGAAGGTTCTGAAAGGTCCCAGAAGGTTCTAGAAGGCCCTGGAAGGTTATAAAAGGCTGCTTGGGCCACCCTTGGACAAGATGACAATGGCAAGTTAAGAGCCTCTCCTAGTCCCTCTGTTCCCCAGCTGTGGTTGCGCGCTGCCACCGTGTCAGGAGGAGAAATTGCTGCTACAGAAAAACTGCAAACACCTCCAATCTTTTTTTGACTTCTCCCACTCCATGGCCAGGGAGAGGTTGTGTATACCCTGTATTTCATGTTGGCCTCCCCTCCATCTGCCCTGAACGGGAGAGCACAGGGGTTTCACCACGGACCGTGCAGGTCCGGGCCAGGGGTCCATCTCTGTCCGTCACAGGCTCCCAAACCAGTCATTGTGCTTCCCTTTGGGCTGCTGCCCTGGAGCATCACTGGTGCTGGGCTGGTTGTTTTCTTAGATGGAATGTCCACATGGGTCTGGCAGCAGATGGAGACAGTTTCATGGTCTGTCACTGGCAGGCCAGGAGCCATGACTTGGCTCACTGCCGCTCCCCAGGATGACTTCAGAGTTCTTCCTGTTCTGATTTTGGGGTGCTCCTTTCCCTGGCCAAATTCAGCACAGCACAGCACAGCAAGAGGAACACAAAGCGTACTTTATCAGTATCTTCCCTGAAAGCTCATTTTGCCTGCAATGCTTTTAGCAGGGCAGACAATTACATTTGCCATCTTAATTCTTTCATTCTTTTTATGTCTTTAAAGAAGTAACTGAATCACCGAGATAATGCACAGGCTTACACGGAGGGGATCTGTGATCCTGTCGCCCACACCCTTCTCCTCCCACTCTTACCAATTTGTCCCCTTACTACTTAACAGCACAGGGTATGAAATGAAGTGTCATGAGTCAGTTTGGGCAGGTGCTGCGAGCTTTCTGCACGGTGTCTATGTGCTTCAAGGGCCTGTGAATCACAGGGGTATTCCAAAGGCAGAGAAAACTGGCTTGATAACCTAACCCTGAGTAATACACACACTGAAGGACATCTCTGAATTCATTCCTGAACGAACTAGAGCACATCTCTGGCAGGGGGAGGGGGAGGAAATCTAATCCTGATTTAAAGTTGTTGGTGATGGTCCCCACAGTCCTTGGTAATTAGTTCCACTGGTTAATTACCCCCACTGTTAAACATCTGCACCTTATTTGTAGTCAAAATTTGTCTGGCTTCCAACTTCCAGTTGGATCATATTATAGTTGCGTCAGCTAGATTGAAAAGCCTTCTATTATCCCATTTCTGTTCCCCATGTCAGTACTTAGAGGCTGTGATCAAGTCATTCTCTCAACTTTGTCTTCGTTAGGCTAAACAGATGGAGTGTTCCTCCAGTCTGTCACTTCAAGCCACGTTTTCCAGTACCTAGTCATTTCGTTCTGTGGCCTTTCTTGGGTTTGTCCTCACCTCATCCACAACCTTCCTGAACTGTTAGACACATTCACCTTCCTCATCAATCCTCTCTAGATGTGCTGTTCCCTGCAGTTACAGGACTGTGGTTTGTATTCTGCTTCTGGATGCAAGTCCTAGTGTTTGTCTACATTGAAGGACACATTTTTGGGTTTGTGCCCATCTCATTAAGTGATCCTGAGCATACCGCCTTGGTGACCCATCCATTTCACTCTTCAGCTGGTGTTTCCACTGCTAAGGAGTTTTCCTTGTACATGGTGGGGCTGGACATGCTGCCTTCCCTTCCCTCTGCTGAACTTTCCCATTGCAGCACTTTGAAAGGACTGAGGTGGGACATTGGAGCTCTTGTGAGGATGGGAAAGTCCAGCACTCAGCTTTTCCTCTGCAGAGAACAGATGTGTCATCTTTTCCATTGCAGTCCCTAGTGCCAGCTGGTTTAATTTACCAATGAAAGAAATTGAAAATTTCCTTTTGATTCAAAAAATGAAATTATCCTTATGGGTGTACTGGGTTCTGATTTCCCTTCACCACAGCGTATGGCAGAGATACCCTGCCTAGCTTTGAACAAACTGGGTATCAAAAGCACCACTGCATCACAAAGCCCAGCCAGAGCACGTGAGCGTGTTCCTCAGCAGCTCAGCCCACACAGAGGTGGATCCTATTTCTTCTTAAACAGCACTCAGCTGAGGAATCAACATCTTCCATGGATTCCCAGGGAGCAGTAAGCATGCTATTTATGGTGTGCAAACTGCTGCAGGGAGGGCCACAGAAAAAACATCCAGACCTTTTTTTTTTTCCCCTAAGAGGGACATGGAACAGCTTTCCTTGTGCCCACACACAGGATAGAGCTGGGACTGTGGCTCTGCAGCCAGGTCATTTCTGTTTGCATGACCATGCACAGGACACAGAGGCACACAGAGCTCAAAGCACGGAAAAATGCAGCAATACCAGCGGTCCATAGGCATCTGTACCCGTTTCCTGGCTCAGAGAACGTGAGTGCAGTGTTATTTTCCTGTGATTCCAAGCGGCTCTGCACTGAATCCCCTGGCTCATGTAATGGGTGAAATGCCACACAGCAGGGTCAAGGCTTCCAGGTCTCCAGTCCTCAAGTGTCTGGTAGGCAGCCAGTGGGAAGCTGAAAGTTAGCACAGTACTAGCTCTTCTTCTTTCCTTTTCAATGCTAAATTTCCTCTAAACCAGCTAAAGCTTTACTTGCCAACTCCAGCGATTTCTGTAGGTGTTATATAGACATTGCAGGACAACAGAGGAAGTAGTGGGCAGAAGTGCTTCTGTGGCAACTGCCCTCACTGGATTTGCCCATCACGTGCAGTTGCCTGAGGACACCACTTACAGGAGCACATCCTGGCACTTTCTGCCCATCTCGTTCCTGGCTTGGGGAAACAGCCATGTTGTAGTTGGGGATGACCTGTGTTTTGGGTATTGCACATGGAGCCTAAATTATGCTGAGCATAGCCTCGGGACCATCTAAAGGAATGGGAGTTTTGCTAGTGACTTCAATGGATCTATGATTTCACCACGACATCTGTCACGCATTAGCTACATCAGTACTGATGTAACAGGCTGAAAACCAAGACCTGGCCTATGCCACTTTAATCAGGGAAGGAGTGCTGATATCAGTATTTGGGGGGCAGCCAGACACAGATACGATACTTTCATTTTTGGTTTAACTGCAACCAGGTTTGGGGATTGTGGGGCTTTTATCATCATGGTAAAAATTATCCCCCCCTCATCAAAATAATGATACTGGTGCAAAGACATTTGGGAAGCAGACACATTTTTCATGTCACTGTAACTGGGATGTGCTGCCTAATTCACAAGTGTACCCTAACGTTCAGTTCACTGATGCTTACAAAGCACTCTGAAAAAAATAAAAGTACTATGTTGTATCATGACCACATGGACTGAAACATTATTTTTATACCATGAAATATTATTTTCATACCATAAAATAATGTTTAAAAAAGCAGTGTAAATAATCGATCACAGAGATCTCAGTAAAATTAACCACACACAAAAATCTAGACTAGTCTTTGCACAATTCTAATGTATACCCCAAATATCTGGACTTCATGACAGAAGCCTGGTAAACATTTCAGTTGTGAAACAGAAAAAAAATGTGGTTTGAAAATAGCTTCTCCTTTCTGCAATTTTTTTTTTCCTTACAGTCCAAATAACAGTGAAAAAGAACCCAATCCAATTCCCATAGGTCTCATTAATGAACCTGCAAAGGGAATGTGCTGGAATAGCTGAGGGCTCTCACTCCATTTAAAACACGTAACAAACCCAAAAATCACTTATCTTCGCTGTTTTCAGGATATACAAAGTTTGTGTTCAGGATTGTTCAGCTGGAGATTTCTGGCACAGACAAAATGCTAAATCTTCTGGGCTTCCTGTTGCCCCCCTTGCCAAACTCTTGGTGCAAAGCCAGAGCCAGGTCCTGCCTGCCCACAGAAGGTGGGGGACCCCCTCGGTGTTTAGCCCCATTCCTCCCAGTGAGACCACTCACAGCCAGCCACATCCAGAGCCTGGTGACAGCTGCCCCAGGGGCTGAACTGCCCAGGTACTCCCTGCTTCTTTATTGTGCATCCTCCATCCTGCACCTGCTTTCCTGAAGCATATTGACAAAGGTTTCCACATCTCTGCTTAGTTTAGACCTGGGGTCAAGAGCTGAGGGGTGTGACTCTGCCCCAGGGATGGGCAGGAGATGCTGGGCCTGAGGCACACCTTGGTTTCCCCCTTGCTGTGGAGGGAGTGGGAAGCAGTTGCTGGACATGGCCAGTGCTGCTTTGGGAACTGCAGCCATTCATCCCTGGGTGTGGGAATTCAAGTTAATCCATGTGCACATTTCCTTGCAGTGCTGTGTGAAGGTGCAGCCTGAGCTACAGCCTGACTCTCCAAGCTGTTGCATTCTTCTGTCTGTATCAATTTGGCCCTTAGATCCTGTGTAACACCAACGTGGTTGATCCAAAATGAGTTATCTGGGCTGGGGATCCTGGCTCTGCACAGCACAAATAGAGGACCAGATGCAAACCTTTACTTTGGGTTCCTGCCATCTCAAATATACGTGAGTGGAGCTAACTCTGTTCCAAAGAAAATTAAAATTGTCTGGGTTTTTTCCCTCCCATGTCCTTTGCATAGTCTGTTTTTGTTTATTAAGACTGGGGTTACTTGGGCTTTTATCTAGGTCTTGTTTAGGGTGACTGAGTTGCTAGGTCCCTCCTGCTTCACCAAATCCAGTCCCCTGCTCTTTTAGGCAATCACATCTTATAATGCCACTCATAAACTGAAGAAGTGCTGTCTAAAGACTAGTTGAATATTTATTTTTCTGTTGTTGTTCCCTCTGCTCATACTGAAAAGATGCTCCAGAACCCCCTGTTTCAATCACGGCCTTTTCTCAGCACGATGGCAACTCCAAATAAGGGAAGGCAGTCCAAAAGGAATAAATAATATCGTGTGGGGAAGAAAAGCAACTAACCTACACATTATCATTAAGCAACAGGACGTGACAGGCAGTGTAATGTTTCTGGTTTTGTTGTGAGTCAGGAAGATGAAGGTCATGTGATATCAGCTCTCTCTGTAGCACAATAAACCTTATTAACATTATAAGATAAAAATAAATATTCAACAATTAAGGGGAAAAAGGG
This sequence comes from Pachycephala philippinensis, assembly GCA_013397055.1. Lineage (NCBI taxonomy): Eukaryota > Metazoa > Chordata > Aves > Passeriformes > Pachycephala > Pachycephala philippinensis. The sequence goes on along the minus strand of VWZT01004833.1, from coordinate 115,636 downwards.
TCACACGTTTGCATCTGCTGGGGATTATTGACAGCAATCTGACATTACCGTCAGCTAAACCCACTGCTCTATTTTGTCCAGAGTTTCTAAAGCCATTATATAGTGATCAGTCTAATAAAGTCTAGATTAGAGGCATTTCTCTTGTGTACAAAGAGATTGGCTTTTGGGTTGCCTTGTGGAAAAGCAGCATTATTCTTAGGGAGAGAAAGGGTTAGTCGTCTCTAACAGCAATCCTGATGAAAAATGTAAACTGTCTGAGGCCATTTCAGACCTCCGGCAATATTTTATGCTAACAGGTTTATGTCTGAATTAACAAAGTTCTCTAACCACTTAGTCTGTTAAAATGCAGTTATTTTTAGTCCCCTTGCTAGGAAAGCATGTGCCAACCTGAATTTGGATTCTATTTCTAACCATTTGCAATCACCTGGTGTCAGAGGCCACGTGAATCCTGTGAGTTTATCTGATTTGAGTCTGGAGCATCCAAATGTACCTTTCAACTTGTTTCTTCATGCTGTGCATGTCTAGAGTGTTTTGCAGTAATACCATAAGCCCCTACAAGTGCACAGAGTGATAGGAAGGAGCAGAGTAAGATACTGTCCCTTGGGTACCACATAGCTCAGAGGAAGGTGCTGAATTTGAATTATCCCATATCCACTGACCCAGCATCAGAATGCAAGCTTCCTTCCTTTCCTTTTTTTTTCCCCCCCCTTAAAAAAGGATGGGGGAAGAGTGGTAGGGATGGGGACTGGGGGAAGATAACGTCGAAGATGTTATCAAGCCAGGTATCACTGAGGTACAGCTCCTCTGGTTTTACAGTGCACGGGAAGATTAGCAACACAGGATTGGCATCCAGCAGCTACTGCCCCAGATCTGCTGCTGCTCCAAGTCCTGGGACCACAGAGCGAGGGTGAAGGACCTTGTGCCAGCTTCAGTTGTGCTGGCTCAGGACTCTGGTGGGAGGCTGTGGTGTCCTCAAAGGCAGGAGTGGCTGTAGACACAAAGCACTGCACTGACACAGCTGCATCACCTCCTCAAACTGAGCCAGCCCAGAATGATGTTCTGCATTTCTTATTGTTCATTTTAATTAAAATCTTCCAAAAACTTTTAGTCAGTTGTGACATCCATTCTATTTCTGCTATTTTTTTGTTAAAACACAGAGATGATTTCAACCCTGGAGGACAATCTACATTGGCCTGCAAAATCACACTAGTACTTTTCAAAAACATTGCTATAAACACTTTTCTTGCCTGAGAGGTAATAGCTGTTTCATTTGGCTACCAGAGGTGGGACTCAACTATTCTTTAAAACTGGTTTGCATCAGGCATTTTCACAAACTATGTTAAAAAGAAGCTAAACCCTGTTTGCGTTATCACCTTTGTCACAGAGATTGTGATTAGCTCCAGAGAATTAGAGAGATGGTAAGACATTTTTCCTCTTGCCAGCTCAGGCCAGGCCTGAGATTTGTACCACAGACTTTGGTTGAAAAACCAACACTGGAAAACTTCAGTCCTGAAAACAACTTGCTCAGCCACACCAGGGGCTTGTCTGCAAGAAGAGGCTGCCATTGCAATGGGGAGGGAAAGTTTGTCTGGCAAAGGCTCCCAGATGAAAACACCCTGCACTGTTCCAGGCAGCTGTTACCTTTTCTCCAAAGGCTCTGTCTGCACCTGGAATATTTTGCAGTTGATGTTCCCAGCTAGGTCTAGCACAGTCACAGCCCCAGGAGCACTGTGAGCCCTGCTGCAACACCCAAACCCTCGACCACTCTCTGGGTGGGAATTGGCTGCACCCAGGACCCCTTATCAACCCCAGACAGGGGTGAGTGACTCCTGTCAGCCACGCCTGTGAGCACCTGCTGTTGTTTTAAGCTCTTCACCAACCAGATGAGGGCACAGGCAGGGCAAGGGGTTCCAGCATTTTGAAGAGCCCCTGTGTACCTGCTTCTTCTCCACTTTAGGATTCTTGCATTTGCTAATGTGAATGCTACTTGGCAGGCAGGGAATAGAATAAAAGCAAAATTTCTGAAGTTCTGCAGAGTAACCATAGTCCACATAAGCTTTGACCTGCCTACATTAGCAATGAAGTGACTCACTGGTCGCTCTTATATGAGCTATTTTTGCATCTCTACTCACAGATGCCTCGCTATTACTGCTTTTAAAAGTGTGGCACTGGTCTCCAGAAGTAGCTCTCCAGAAGAGGGGCACAACAGGAAAGTTCTCCAGGTAGGGGCACAGACCATGCCCAGATTTAAATTCATAATGTACATCTGCAGGCTTCTGCATCGTATGGAAGTTGAGAGACAGACACATGGAAGCATATGGGCGTTGGTCATTAGCCAGTGCTGGATATGCCTTTTAAACCCTAGTACCATGTGATGTGGTATGAAATACCTAATTACATACCCCGTTTAATTTTACTCCCTGTCTCCTGCACAAATGCACACATGTAATATAAGGTTCAGAGTTGCTGCCATGCAGAATTCATGAGGGCTCTGTGCTGATAATCTCACACTCCGTGGCTGAGGGCCTGGAGTCCCCAGGCTGAGCACTGCATGGCAGCATGGAGAGCTAAAAGACGGAGCTGGGATCCAACTGTGCTGCTGTCATGTGCTGTAAGGGTGACTTTTTGATTGCTTTTGATTCCATCCCTTATGGAAGGAGATAACATTTGTTTTATTTTCCTTGGAGGGAAGGTACATATTTGCCTTGAAATTTCAAAAGAATTAAGTCCTCCTTCATGTCCCAATTAGCTCTTAGTGCGTGTGGACTGTGCCTGTGTAGCACTTTTCTACAGTGCTTTTAAATCCAGGAATGGATATAGGTTGTGCTTGTGCCTGGAGACTGGACATGCCCAGAAACTCTTCCACATAACCCTGACAGCTTTCTTTCTCCTTTGCCTGACACAGTGCAGCCCCAGTGCAAGGTGCTAGCCACCAGCAACTAGTATTGGAGGGTCAAGGGACTTCAGAGCTGGAGGGAAGGGGTGTATTTTCAGGGCAAAAGTTGGCTTTTCTTTTTTCTTTATGCAAAATTCATACAGGACTTAAGCATTCAAGCATGCCTTTTCTTCCTTTGCAGTATGCAAGAGAGGTCCCCTAGCCAGTGCTAGTCAGTGGAAAAAACATCATTCTCTCCCAGCCTTCTGATACTTGCTCTCAACCTGAGCTTCCCTGCTTCAGAAAGACACGTTCTTTTAATTTTAGATCAGTGATGTTTTGCTCTCAGCCAGTTACCACTAAATCACTCTTAAAATAGGCAGAAGTGAAATGTAAGTATTTATTTACAACCCCTAAAACAGACCACACAGTTTAAAAAGATGCACTCATAGAAATGCTGAAGTCTTTCTGTAGCCCTTCTGGTAGGTCCAGGGAGATTCAAAGCTTCCCACCAGAATATATTCACTTGTTTTCCTCCAAAAGCTTAACTGCCTTTAAATGTTTCAAAAGGCAGTCTTGCTGCTCTTTCAGTGAAAACAAGCACTCTCACTCAGAGATGCAAATGTCAATGCACCAGACCAATGTGTCTCATCCTGTTCTTGACTTGACTAACCCAGCAACTCCTTCACTCAGTGAGGGCTAAATCCTGCCTACCCCCACAAAAAAAAAGAGTTGTGAAGTGACTCTTCCTCACTGCGAGTGTGTCTGTCAGTTAGATGCTGTATTTTATTTCACTTCAAACCTTAGCCAACACACCACAGGCATCTGCTGGGGACAAACATGGGTAGTTTATCAGTCACTGTTGGCTGAGACCAGCCACTGCAGTCATTGACTGGTGCATGATGATGGAGGGATGTGGGACTGTGCCTACTCTCTGCCAGCAAAAACAGAGTGAGCGAGTGATTGGTGCGTGGGAAAGCTTCTCTGAGAGACTACTGACCCTTTGGAAAGTAGGTGCGTGGCTACCAGGAGGTAATCAAGGCACACAGGAAGGGAAAAAGAGGATAGCAGTCAGTGCTAAAGCAAATGGGGCTCATTCTGCAGGTTGCCTGTGAGGAGTCTCTTCTAGGTAAGACTGCATCCCTTTCATTTGTAAGCTCTGAAGACATCGCAACTCAGTTTCTCCTCTGTTCTGGAAAATAACTTGTAGGAGTTTTTGTCCTCCTTGGGACAAGCAGATACTCCCAAGCCCTCTCTTTGAGGGTTGATTTACTTATTGTCATGCAAAGAAGGGAAAATACCTGATACTGAACACAGCACTCTCAAATATGATGTTTAGGAGGGAGCCAGGCATAAGAAGGCTGACTGAACCATCTTGACATGCTTGCAGCTGGCTGACCTTTGTTTTTTAGAGTCTCACTCTACTCCCTGTCTCTAGACCTGTGTTGGACATGGAAATAATCCAGCTGCTAATTCACCAGCAGCACGCTGAAGGCCTCTCTCCAAGTTTTCTTCCTCACATCACAGACTTCCTCACAGTAAAGACACATATCCTAACCTGACCATCCACTAATTCCTCTCCTTTCCTTCCATCTGCAACTGCCAGTTACAAGCACAACAGGCATGCCTTGCCAGACCCCTTCACAGTTTATTCTGTTTTTCAAGAAGCACAGCCTTTTTTAAAAGCCTCTCTCAACTCCAACCATTTTCAAGATGGAAAAGTCTGCAGCTATCTGGGTCCCTGGCACAAGGAAAAGTGCTTGCCAGGGCAAGGCTGTCTAGCCAACATGCATAAAATTGCAAGAGACTCTCCAAAACCTCTCATCAGAGATGAATTAATTTCCTGTATTCTTCTCCAAGGTCATTTTTAAATTGCCTGCTGGAGGGAGACCTTGCTAGCAAGTTACTCATCTCCTGCCAGAACTACAGCTCCATGTTTTCCACAGCAGTCAGTCCCTCACTGATTGCTCTCTCTGAAATTGCCTTTTACTGAGTGGTTATTTCTCTCTGAGGCTACCATGCCCAGCTTCCTCAAGCCCAAGTGAACCAAGTTGATGTGGCCTGAGTAGATCCACTGTGGAATCAGGAGGGCGACGTGCACATGCAGGAGTTCCCCTGTGCGCAACAGAGCTCAGGCTCAGCATTCCCACCTCTGCCCCAGTCAGATGGGTGAAACCAGGACCATTTATGAGCCTCCCGTTACAACTCTGCAATGGGGAAAGTCAGAGTTACTTTCTTGCCTTGGATAAAATTCACATCTCCATGCCTTTGTCTGCATAAAAGCTATTTTGAAGGACAGCTTCTTGATTTGGAATGATAAGGTGGCATCAAGCAGCACACCCATGTACTGCAGAATGATTTCTCAGTGGAAGATACAGCTTCATCAGGCCTACCACCCCCATGGCACAACGCAATTAACTCAGTCTGCTGTCCTGAATATCCTCACTCTTGTGCTGGTTTCCAGCAGTGTTCCCTCAGTGACTGGAAAGTTTGCCCTCTCCTTCCAGAAGAAAGACACACAGGCTTACCATTTCAAAAAAAGAGGAATAGCATTTCTATCAAAATGTAGCACAACATGGTCTTGATTCCACAGGGACAACTTTAAGGGAGCCCTCCTGATGTGTTTGTGGTGCTCCTCACACCACAGCTTCCTTCTTCACCCAGGGCTGCGAGGGAATGATGTTGAAACTAAATACTCCATTTCCATCTCTGCCTAGCTGGCCTCTGTGGCCTCTCTACAGAGGAAGAACAGTATGTTGATCACTCAGTAAGAGGAGGAGAGCTACTTTAACCAATTTTCCCAACTTCTGGTGTACTGCAGTCTGTCAGAGTTTGATCCAGTCGATTCCATGACGATGACTTCTTTGCTTTTTCTTTCTGCTTCTGTCACAGTTAGCAAGGTACCAACAGATAGGCCAGAAATGAGCAATAGCCCTGTGCATGTGCTTCAGGAACAGTCTAATCCCTACTCTAGCCAGTAAAAGCTTTTAGGAAAAATCATCTGACAGCAGAGAAAAAGCACCAAATCTTAGCATTAGAAGAAAGGAAAGACAAAATCCCCCATAACAGGCCATACCCACGGCTCCTAGACAGGAAGCCTCTTAAAAGACCTCTGCCAATTCTGGTTCTTTGAGGCTCTGTAGATGTACATGCACACGTGAGAAGCAGAGAGAAGAGGAATGCCAAAGTGTGGCTTTCTCTCTGCTGGTGGTTGCAGACAGACCCAACACTTAGGGCATGAGATAGCATCAGGCTCGATTTGCATCAAAGCTGCTGCTACCGCTTCTTCACAAAGGAAAAGAATCCATTTCAGTTATTTAGCTCTCAGCTTCACGTACAGCAAAGAGCAGCATTCAAATCAAGGGTATTTGTGTCCTGACAACACTCTGTTGGTACTTACTGTTCAAAATGACCCTCTTGTGGCCTCGTGCTACCCACAAGATCCTCAGCTCTTTCTCTGGCAGCAGTGCATTTACAGACTTCCACACCATCCTTCTGCATTTTGATCATGTTACTGCACAACTCCTAAACCTCTCTGAGATTCTTAAGCGCTAGCAAAGACCCTGTCCCACTCAGGGGCAGAAGACAGTGAACATCCCACACCTGCTTATGTCACAGCAGTGATGCTACTTCAGCAGCACCAAACCTCAGGTAGAGGAAGGATGCAGGACCACTGCACTGTTTCTCCACATATGTGACACCTCCTGAGTTCACACTAAGGTAATCTGTACTTCCCCGTGCCTTCCATGTTGTTGTAACATTGATGCTAATTTTTTCTAGGCCATAAAGGGAGAATACAACTTTCTCCATTTCAAAAA
>VWZT01004833.1:2668-108904 GCA_013397055.1 Pachycephala philippinensis | reverse complement strand
AAAAAAAAAAAAGCAGGTTTTTCTTGGTTCATTTCCATAAAGCCCAATGCATTATGCATTATCTCATTCAAAGGTAAATAGTGGATACACACATGGATGAAAGATTAAATCCTGGAAATTCTAAACAATTGGCAGGAGGCATAACCATGGCAAATTGATTCTGTTCCCTCTCTGCAAAAAAAAAGGAATGAAAGAATATTTGTGCATTTTTTTAAATTACATGTAAAATTTAAAAACGTTTGGGGGTTGGTTTCTTCAATTTTTTAAATTTTTTTTTCTTTTAGCAGAAGTACATAGCAATCATTGCAAAGTTCCTTGGGTTCCAAGGATTATTTTAAAACAAAATGTTTTGTAACCTTGCTATTGCTCATCTACAATATTAAAGGCCTAAGTACCTGAATGACAATGCCTGCATCTATCACAGCAATGATATGCAGGGGCAAACAGTGCCAAACAGAGTGGCATGCAGAAAAGAACAAAATCCTTAAAGAAAGTCATATTGCCCCGAAGAAAACAGGTCAATTTAAATATGTCGGTGGTCTTGCTTGATTGGTTGGGTTTATATCAACCCCGATCCCACAGTAACTCCAGCCTCGCTGACCAAAGGGTTATGTTAAAGCTGCAGGGCTGAGTTTGCAGCCTGTAAGACTTTGCCATTGCTCTGTGTACTGCCTCTCACAGAGCTGTAGTTTGGTGTCTGAGGGCACCAGTGAGCAGCCCTGCTGTCCCTATTGACCTTCATTTGGACATGGAGTGGTTTAAGGTGTTGATGTACAGCTGCTCACAGAAGTCTTTTGTTTTCTGCCCTGTGTCCCAGCCTGGCAATGAGGAAAGCAGCGACACCACCATCCCCAGAGCAGAGCTGTGAGCACACCAGCAGTTGTTACTGCTGTACCTGCACAGATTTGATTCCAAACAGAGTTTCAACAAATTCCTGCTCCTTCTCTACCCAGAACATGAGAGTTCTGCACCCAGTGCACAGCTCTAAGAGCAGGCATGGTAAAGAAAGTTTAGCTGCCACTGTCCATATTGGCCAGCATGGGAGCAATTCTATTTTATGGCCATTGGGGCCAGACAAGCCTGTTTTTTCTGTCCCAGTTCATTTCCTATCACAGCTGGTTGTACCACCACATGTGTGTGTGCAGGTGTAGAAATGAGCTCACGTTGGCTGCGGGGGTGAGGAAGGTGCTCCTCAGAACAAACCTGCAGCCTCCATGCCAGCCCTTATATCCACTGCCCTTTGCTGAGGACCACCTGGCTTTCACACAGGCAGATGTGTGCTCTTGCACAGTGGCCTGGCCATCTACAATCCAATTCACTCTGCATTTCACCTGATGAAGTCTCTCCCTTCCCTAAAATAAAGGAGCTATGAAGCAGTGTGGCGTTTGAAGCAATTCTAGGTAAAGGAGCAGAGGACCTCATGTTTACATGGTCATATTACACAGGCTTGTGACGTAGGCTAAGACCCACAGAAACTGTTCCATCCTCCCCTCCACCTCCAGCCACGCATTTTCTTTGCTCCTTCATGTTGCTGGTAACATGTGGGTGGCCTAGCAGGAAGCTAGAACAGGGAACTCATCTGGCTGAGAAAACCAAACATTTTTTACTGAGACATAGCCAATTTCTAGACAACCATTACTCTCCCCCAAGGTCTGCCATGCTGTTGGACATGGCCACCAGTAGACACAGTTCTGGGTTCAGTAAAGAAGGTCAGAGAAGTAAAGACAACTTTTTCCTCTGCTTCCTTTGTCAATCTTAGAGGTGCTGGCAGGACCTCGTACAACAATCTCTTTGAACTCTAACACAGAGTCCAAACCTTCTCAGGCCTTCAGCACCTAATTAGAACGGGGGACTTTGGTCACACCTCAGCAAATAGAGTGGTGTGATCCTCACAGTTTTCCTGTATGCCACTGCAGTTTTGTCAGGACTCAGAGCAGTCCCACCAGTGTTCAGGTTTCATCTGCCATTCCTAGGGCATTTCATTTCTCCCTCAAAATGTTTTTTGCCTTCCAAGATTTCACATTGCCAGATAAATTCCCTCATTGCCTGCAAGCCACAGAGATTTTGTGTCCCACAGCTATTGGATATAAAGCAGCAGAGCGGTGGGGTCTGTCCAGTTGTTTTATTGTCACTATGTTCATGAGGATTTTTTTTTTAGTCTGTATTCCTCTCATTAAAAAATGCTTTCTCCAGTGTCCTGAAATGATTGTCAGATTCAGTGTGGACTTACCAAATTGCTTTCCGGGAAAAAAATGTCAGGATTATATTCACAAAGCTGAGAGGAAGACAGCCACCTTTTATTCACTCATAAAGGATGTGGGAGTCCTGGGTTTAATTTCCTCGTCTGCCTGGGGGAACTTGAACCAGCATCACTTATCTCTCAGGAGAATACCATAAGGCTGTGCTGTGCTGCATACTAAGGTGGGTTTGTTCTCACTCTCTGCAATTGGTGTGTCTTGGTCTGCAAGAAGATCTTTCTAGACCCTCAGCTGAGGCCCTCACATGGAAATGGTTTTCCTGGTTTCCCCAGGTTGTGCTAATGAGTACTGAACTATTAAGGAACATGGAAGTGCTGTCGACAGATCACCCCCACCAGGAGCCCCCTTGTGCTCAAGGCTGTGACACTCTCCTCAGAAATCAAAGGGCAGAAACAGCAGCAGCAGAAGGCATTGCACTCCTGCACAAGCACTATGTCAGCCAGAGCCATATACTAAAGCTCATAAGGTAAAAAAAACACAGCTCTGTCTGCTGAAGAAAATTACTTGTACAGTCAGCACAAGTTAAAGATAGGAAGACCAAATTAGTTCAAATAGAAAGTTCTCCTGATACCACACAAATGCTGTTTTGAGGTCAGGGCTGATACACAAGAGGAATGCCAAAATCAATGGACCAAAACAGGTGTGTCAGGAGCTAAACCTAACTGGTGGCTACTGGCATGTTCATCATCTTTTGGAAACATCTATTTTGATACTGATGACAGGATAGGTGGACAGAAAATAGAAATCTGACAGTTGCTATTGCCAGCTTTGAGACCTAACTTAACACTGTGACACTGTTGGTACCTAGTTACTTGATCTGATCAGACCTTCTGGCCAGGAGACACACAGGTGTCATTGCTAGCTCCACCAACTTCAACTCAGTCCTGGAAACCCACTTGGAAGAGGAGGTCCTGACATGACCCCTTTCTTGGTTGTTTTGTCAGTTCCTCACATGCTTCTTTCCTTGTTCTCTCTCCTTCACCCTCTATTTAAACAAAACTTGCCGAGACAGGAAGAGTAGGGGTTGTGCAACCCAGCTGTGAACAACAGTCAGGGAGACTCCTAAAAACAGTGCCCAGAAGAGGCAGACCCTGGTACAAGTCTCTCAGATCTCAGAGGGGCTAAGGCCAGGTTTTGTGCTTGTCCTTTTCTAGCAGTGAGGCCGCAAGTAAAATTCAACACCAGGAAAGGAAGTAATAATTTTTTTCTCTGCTATCCTTTTCTGTCCCGCATGCATATGTGTGTCTTCGAGTGAGCAGAGTCCAAAATGAGTAGCAACAACAGATCCAGTCTATCTCGATGAGTGTCTCTCTTTCCCCAAGAACAGTTTCTGCTGCTATGAACTTAAATAAAGGGAAGGAAGATTGCTGTAAGAACTGCCGACAGCTAAGGGAAGAGGAATAATGGACGCTTTTAAAAAGGAAAGTCTTACTTAATACTTTATTTTTCAAGTGCTTAAACTGTTTTTCCTCCTTTTTGTGTATCTTTAATTAAAGGTTAAAAGACTTCTACTGGTGATTGTTTGCCATGGTAACCAAGTAGGCTGAGGTCTCTGAATTCAAAACCCAAAACCTTTTTAAGTGTTTAATGTTGCACGGTGTCGGGGTCATGTTAGCATCTTTGACTCACTGAGGCTACTTCTCCCCCTGAAGTGAACACAACTGTGCCCTGACGGCCAGGCCTCCAGACAGGAGAGGGACAGCCATCTCACCTCCACACTCCCCCTTTGAATCTAACCCCTTCCTCCCACTTCTCCTGTGGGTGCTTGAATGTTTCACTTTGAACTAAAGGCAATTTTCATTTTGAAACAAAGCTATTTTTTTAGCAGTTTGTCAGTGAGAGAAACAAAACCTAACCAAACTCCTCTGTTCCTACTGCGAGGTGATGTTTTCTTCTTTCCTGTTGAACCGACCTGCATTTATTCATACCTTGCTGCTATTTTTAAGTGTGGGGCCCAGCTTTATGTTATTCAGAGACTTCAGCAGCAGAATACACATCATAGTATTTTTTAGTTAGTTAAAAGAAATGACTGGCAAACTCATTTTTGCAATGTGTGCTGTCTGTGTCAATGCTCGTGTGTGTCTGTATTACATTAGTCACCTCAGCTACTAGAATGACTTGCAATTAAGATTGCAGTAGTACCTGAAATGTCACATTGCTTGTCTCTGTTCTGAAAGGGCCACTGTCTACCAGGTAAGGCAAAGAAAGACATATGAGGACATGACCAGACTTATCCCTCTAACTATGTCATAAAGGGCTAAAAATACTACCACACCTAGGAGAGAAATGCCTCGTCGCTGATGCAGAGTCACTGGCCATGTGCAAGTTCTCAGTTTGTTGTACTGCAAGGTAAGATGAGTTTCAGACATGGAAATAACTAACCTGTTTCACTTTGCCTTTGCAACAGGCCAGGAGTGCACACAGTTCTCACATCTTTCCAGGGAGCCAGCCCTCTCCAACCACAGTGGCACATCTTTCTAAAGTGGCTGTGTTGTCACACACAGCACCATCAGAACACAGGCTGAGTTTGAATGAGGCGCAAGGCAATTAGCACGGGAGTACCCACATGGCTGACGTGTTGCATCAGTTTTGCCTGTGGACAGAGGCAGGTGTGAGTTTACACTCACAGTCAAACACAGAGCTGGGACCTGCCCCTTCAGAAGGATGTGGGTGGGTAACCCCTGCTTGGATGCCCCGGGAATTCCACACTGCCTTCGGAGCAGGTCTTTATGAATCACAGACCAAGGCACCAATGCTTCCCCTCACTTTGCCTCTGCTGTGCATTTTCCATTGCTTTCTCATCAGCAGTACATCCCTGCTCTTTGTTTCCAGGGGCCATTTCCTTCATTCTGCATAGATGAGCAATTCAATCTGTTCCTGTAAGCAGATAAATCAATGAAAATAGGAGAGAACAACAGCACCTATAACTGAATGTTGGGAGGGATATACAAATTCTAAACCAACTACCATAGGTGGTCAAACTGTGGCACAGAAACCCTACCACATGTGTTTGTTCATGAGACTCGCTCACTTCAATCAGCAGCTTAAAACAAAATTAAAAACAAGTTTCTCCAGGAGAAGAAAAGGCAATGAGTTTATGTCTGCTTTTATCCTTTCCTCTTCAAAGTTTTTCTCTTTCATAAATTACTCTCACCACAAATGTTCTCATATTAAGTGTAGAGAAAAGAACAAGATTATCTGCTTTGAATATCAGCAGACATACTAATTTGGACACATTCTCATATGCCAGATGCTGGAAGAGCTTCTTTCTGTGAAACTATGTTGAAATACCCAAGCCAAAGGTTTAGACTATTCTTTTTTTAAAGAAGTACTTGTGGTGACTTACATGCTAGTCCAGGCTGCTGTGTTGGTTTTGGATGAGACACAAGCCTCTTTTAAACATTGTTTCTGAAAAAAGAAAAATTGTCTTGTCAGTTCCCTGCAGTCCTCCTCTGCAGGGCTCTATGGACAACTTTTTTTTTTTTTCTTTTTTTAAACAGTTCTCTAGTTGCTATCTTTCCTAAGCCTTTTAATTTTGTCATAGTATAAAGTTTTCTGTGGTTGTGGAAGTCCTTATTGAATGTCAGTGGTACTCCCTGAAAACACCTGACTAAGTAGGAACCATCTAACCCTTGGGAGTTATTGACTGCTGCCTCCAAGGACATAATTAACAAGTGGCAGAACTTGCCACGTGGGCCATGTTTTACAAGATCCCACAGTATCGGTATTGATTATGATTTGATTAGATTAGGTTGATGGTAAGTGCTTATTTAAGTTATGAGGTTTTCAGGCAGATAGTGAATATCCTGTCACGAGCAACACCAATCACATTTTGAAAACAAAAAAAACCCTTTAAAATTATAGTTATAATCATTATATATGCAATACCTTGAGGCATGTATATTTGCAAGAGACTGAGCCTGCCAGAGAAAAGCCATATTCTTGCATTTAACACCTTACAAGCTAAAGGCAAAAATGAGTTTAACACACTAAGAGGTAATTTTACATTAAAAAGAACAGCTTATGGAAACCTCTGTTCTGTGCATGCCTGCCAGCTAATGGCACATTTATGGAAGATGGCAGCAAATACAGCTGGGCTGGCACACCACACGTTATTGCCTTGACACTGATTCTAAGGAGACTTTAATAAACTTGTACAAGGGAGAATGTTATTTTTCAGTCCCTCAAAATATGTAGGTGTTTCTTTGAATCCTAAAACTCCCATCCACCTGTCAGAAAATGTCTGTTCTATTCAGCAAGGATAGAAGAAGCCAAGGTGATTTTGCTGCCCAGGCCAGGGTGGGTGTTGCCCTTGGGATGTGGGAGAGCACTGGAGACATCTGCACACAGCTGCAGACACGACAGAGGACGTAACAGAGACCACACCTCTGCACAGCTGTGGCTGAAGGGAGTCCTGAAGTATCTCATGCATCTCTTGTTGCCTAAGGTCAGGCAGATGAATCTCACTCATTTTTTATTTTCATGTGCCACTTGAATTTTCTAATCTCTTCTGACCCTTTTTTCCTCCTTCTGTGTCTTATTCTTAGTTCCTTAGTAACAAAGCTAAGTAAATTAATTGATTACTTATTTACTTATATAACTCTTAACTCCTTATTAACAGCCTTCCAGTACCTGAAGGGGACTTACAAGAAGGCTGAAGAGGGACTTTTCACAAGGACATGCAGTGATAGGACAACAGGGACTTAACTGCTGCTTAAACTGAAGGACGGTAGGTTTAGATTATATATTATGAAGAAATCCTTAACTGTGAGGGTGGTGAGGCACTGGAAGAGATTGCCCAAAAATGCTGTGGACTCCCCACAGGTGCTCAAGACCAGTCTGAGTAGCCTGGTCTCATGAGAGGTATCCCTGCCCATGGCAGGGAGGTCAGAATTAGAGGATCTTTAAGGTCCCTTCCAACACCAGCCATTATTCTATGATGCTATGATTCTATAAAGTGGGAAAAGTCTAACAGGAAGAGAGACAAAGAAGAACCAAAGAAAGAAAAAAAAGTTGGAACATTTTTTAATTTTAAAAAGTCCAAAAAAAAAAAAAAAAAAAACGATCAGAACTATAGAAATATTTACAACAAAACGTTTTCCTTGGTTTAATGTGACTTGCAGTTTTCTCTGATCCATTCTACCCGCTAATGCCTGGAAAACTCCCCAGCTCATCTATGAATGCTCTTTTCCCAAGTATAAGCAACTGGCAGATTAATTCAAAAGCTTTGCTGTGCCACAAGCAATCAGATGATGGAAAGAGTTCAGTGAAGCTTCTCACAACATCAACCCAGGTTAGAGCCTCCTACATGGTCTGGAAAGCAAATTAGAGAGCCATGAATGGTGATGTTAATGCTGACCTTCAGAATGGCCTCAGTTGTCCCACTGCATCTTCACTGGGATAGAAGGAGAAAGAAATGAACCCCAGTGTCATGAAGATTCATGTCAAGTATTATAACTGCAAGTCCTCTTAGCTGCCTGCAAGAATTATTTCAAAACTTTCTCTGAGAGAAGAGCTGGTTTTACTGGCAAATGAGCATAGAAAATGAGTGTAGAAATTGCCCTTCTAGCAGGAAAGACAGCAGATCTTCAGACTGTGAAGTCTGTGGGTGTTTGTGTGTGTATGTGTGCAGCAGGGGAAGAAGCAATAATTTACTGCTTTCCAAAAAGCAGCAGATGGATCTAACTCCCTTGATATTGGAAGCGTTTGGTCCTAGAGTTGTTGCTTTGAGTCAGCTGTCTCCTTTCAGGACTCAGTGAGATGCTATGGCCACAGCCAGAACTCTCCTTGGATGTAGCTCTGGAGAGGAGGTGGGGCTCGGTGACTGAGGATCTGGGGCTCTCCACTAGCCAAGGCTTCTGTGCTTCTTCCTAGGCAAAGGCTCAAAGAGAACTTACCAAACAGCCTTGAGAAGTCAGACCATGAAAACAAAAAGAATCTGGATTCCCACAAGCCTTTTAAAACCAGACACATCCTGAAACACAAGAGGCTCCAGAAAGCAGATACATGCAGTTCACTCAGGTATGGAAATTTGCATTACGAAAGTCCTGTTGTTGCCTTCATGTTACAACACCTTTAATTTCTCTTTTCCTCTGCGGTTTTATCTTCTCCTGGGCACCAGGTGCTGCCAAGTCTCAGGAGCTGTGCCATTAGGGTTGCATCACTTTGATGGCAACACCATTGCTCTGATAAACCAGACACTGAGGGCCCTCCTGTGCCCTTCAGACAAACATGTAGTAGACCTCTGTTTGCTGCATAGCTGGAAACTGAAATGGGAGAGTCTGACAAAGAAAGGATTTGTGGGCTAAGATAACAGACCAACTGTCAAGGGCAATCTGCTGACCTCATTAGCTTTGAAGGTCTGGGCAGGTGGGAAATAGCAGAGAGTTTTAAACTCATCTCTATGACCATCTCCTTCCTCACTCAACCCTCGTGTTGTCTTGCCCTGCTCTCACAGGCACGCGGAGCCAGGCAGAGCAGAGTAGGCAGCTGCATTTCTTCAGCAGCACTGAAATTTTCAGCCAGAGTGGCCTGTTGGGTCAGCAATAATTCCACCACTGCCAGTGCCCTCTCCTGCTGTGTGCAGCCTGGGATGGAGCCGGGGGAACCCAGACCCAGCTGTGCCGTGATCTGTGCAGCTGCAGCCAGCCACGGACTGCTGCTGCTGCTCAGGAGCAAGGAAAAAAGGCACAGCCACTCTTCATCAGCATCTTTGTGGTGTAGCCTGTAATCCTCCACACACGTTTCACCAGGCAAATTATCAAAGCAGAGGCGTGAGTGTCAGCAAAGACACTCCAGTATCCTTGGGTGATAATGTTCTGTGGTTTTCACAATCTCTACTCCAGCCAAGTTAACAAAAGCAGGCAGAAAGCAGTCCAAAAGTGAGCCCAAAAGAAACACATAAATCAGAGGGTACAGATGGATTCTCTCTTGCCCAACTCTGCTGCAACCAACAGACTGCAGTGAATGCAGTGCCCCTTCACCGCTGCCATTCCCCAAGAAGTCTCTCCACTTACAATCCCCACACCACCATTTTTTCCCCCTGGCAGTATCAGGATCCTCTTTCTCCTCTGTCATGGTCTCTTGATGCCAGCTATGACCTCCGACAAAAAGGCTGGGATTTAACCCCACCACTGAGAGCTGCTTCAGCCAGGGTGAGGCATCCACATGCCAAAGCTGCAAGTTCATTCTGGGGCAGTTTGAGGGTTTGTATTAAAGCAGGCAGCTGCACCTTGTCCACGGGACCTCTCCTCTGATGGTCACTGACTGCCACACCGATGGCAGAAGTGGCAGATGTGCCTTGTCTTTGCTGCAGCATCTCACAGCCGAGGTGCTGATCTGTGCTGGAGAGGAAGAACCAGCTTCTGCCTCACAGGTGCTCACCTGCAGAGGTGATACCCTCCAGCAACACCCCAGGGCATGAACTCTTAGAAATCATCCCAGGGTGACCTGGCAGGGCTTTGGAGCTAGTGCCCTTGGAGTGAGCCTGAACAGCCCTACAGAGGCTGGCTGGTTGTGAGATGGCCACCAGCAGAGCTGCCACAGCCTTCCTGCCATGGAAGTGTTCTGGAAAGAAAGGTTGTCACCGTGTGATTGTAAACTCCTCATGGCACGGCACATCCTTCATCCCTCTGACAAACCTGAGCACGACAGGGGAAAGCACGGAGACAGTGCCTAGCTGACCCCTTCTGGCACTCCCCAAACATAAATGTTTATTAATAACACAATAAAGAGAGCCAAAAAGGAGCAGACCCTGAGAAACAGTGCAAGTTACCTGCCAACTGAACCCTAGCAGCAGCAACAATAAACATGGTACAAGCAGAAATTATCAAAGACAACTTGGGAAGAAACCACAAGAAATGGCAGTTGAGCCTTATTAGTGCTATAAATCATAGGACTGGTTTCAGTTCCTGCAGCTCCTCACACGCCGTGTGACGCTGTCTCTTGCACAGCAAGCAATAGGGGTCTGCACAGCCTGGAGGCACAAAACAAAGCAGGCGGGGAAAAGCACCGCTTTTTACCAAAGTAATTCTTAATTTAATTATAAATCAAAGGCAGGGGGGTTCTGTTGCTGTCTGTGAGGGGGTGAAGAGCAGGGAGAGACAC
Organism: Pachycephala philippinensis; assembly: GCA_013397055.1. NCBI lineage: Eukaryota > Metazoa > Chordata > Aves > Passeriformes > Pachycephala > Pachycephala philippinensis. The sequence goes on along the minus strand of VWZT01004833.1, from coordinate 98,540 downwards.
GTGTGAGGTGGGAGAAACGTGGACTTTCTAGGATTTGGAAACTTCTCTAAGCGCGTGTTTCAGGCAGACATCCTCACAAGGCTATCTGCTTGCTTGTTTATTTATTTATCTGAAGATTTGCCACCTCTGTGCTCTTTGTTTGTCTGGCTGTCTTTAAGCCCATTGTACATCCTGAGCTTTTTTTCTCCAGGGGTGATTTTGATAAGGGGAGCTATTTTGATTCCTCCTCTGACTCTCCTCTGAAGTGGAGGCAGCAGAGAGAAGGGTTAGCCCACCTCACCTCTAATTTTAACAATGTTTGAAGCTTCTTGAGGTAAATGATCATTTTTTTTTACTTGGGATCTTCCCATCCCCAGCCATTGATGTGCATCATTGATTACTCTTCTTTTCCTGCCTAGAAAATTCACTCTATACTGAATTCTCTGTGCAGAATTTTAGACTCACCAATAACCATTGTTATCTACCTTGTTCAGGGAAGCAGTGAACCTAGGAACTAATAATAACCCATAATTATTTTTAGTATAATTTAGGAGCCAGCAATGGCTCAGCATGGTAAGGGACCAAACATGGAGACAGACATGGTCTCTAGACAAATGTTTTGTCCTAGAAATACCAACCACTAGGGATAATTTGGGCTCCCAGGAGTAGCCCCAGAGCCTTTAAAGGAAGTCACCAACCCAGAGCAAAATCCCAAGCATTAAATTTTGTTTTTGAAGCACACCTAAATCACAGCACCCTGATCATTATGTGATTCCTCGTGCACTACAGCATCGGAAGCAATACCCAGAAAAGACATAAGCCTGGCAGGTAGCGCAGTGGGGAGCAGCAAAACAAATGACAAAGACTCAGACCAGAGTGCTCTAAGAAGTTCAAAGGAAGAACAAGTGGATTTCTGTGTCTTACGGGGTGTGCTTTAAGTTTGAAGTATTGATTATCTTCTCCTGGTCACTAAATAGATGAGAGTCACACAAGTCCAATTCCTTTTGTTCTCAGAAACCGGTCCTTAACCATCTCACAAGAAATACGGTAAAAGCTTCCACATCCTCAGAGCTCACACTACATGAAGGGATTGTGTCCACTTCCACACAGTAGGAGAAGAAGCCCCAGCAAGAAGGTGAAGTCTGATTACAAGACACCCATGCAGGCGTTGCAACACACTCTAGCTTGCTTGTGTCCTCTGCAGGTCTGAAATGCCTAATAAATAAGGAACTGCTGGTAGAAAAATGGTAACTATGAGACAGTACTTTTGTCTTGTCTTGTGTTACTTTCCTGAAGCAGCACTGAGCTTTTGGGGCAGATTCTCTCAACCAACCGAGCTGTGCTTTGCAATAGCACAACCTCAGAGGAAAATGCTCTCAACCCACCACACAAGCCCTGTTTGGCCCTTGATGTAACCACTTCAGCTAGAGACACCTTAAAAAGGCTAAAGCAACCCACTCTTCCAGTCAGACAGGGAAAACGTAGGTTCTGCACTGCCAGCAGCTACCCAGAGGGGAAGGCACAGCCCAGATGGACCCTTTCCAGACCACAGGTAACCAGCGGCCGGGGCAAAAGCAGAGGCAGGTTGTTCACACTCCTGAGTGTGAAGCGACCAGCAGCAAATGCTTCATCTAGAAACATTTCTCTGCATCCACTCAGCTGCAGGAGATGGCTGGGGCTGTAGTCTTGTGTGAGGCCAGGGAGGGACAGATTTGCAACCTGGCCCTGGCAGGGAACGACAGCCGACACTACAGCTTGGTTATCAGACTACACCACCGCTGCCAGAGGAAGCTGTCCTGGCCTCCCCTACCTCCTGCCACTAGTTCTCACCTCAATCTCTGAGGTTATCTTCTTCAGCTTCAGGAGAACTGATCCCTCACAGACACTTTTTTCTGGGTGAATTTTAACACAGGCTAATTCCTTCATTCATGTCGCCGTGTGACCTCACATGCTTTTGCATCCAGCAAGTGAGTGAGCGCTGAGAAGCAAGACCAGCAGGAGAGTTTTCTTCTGGTTCCTACAGCAACTGGCTATTGCCACTGGGACTTTGGGGGGTTGCTTCGGTTTTTAAAGGGGACCTCTCATTTACAGGACACAACATTCAAGCTCTGTCTCTCTGCTTATGGCCCCAACACATACACAGTGATCTTGTCTTCCTAAATAAGAAAAACTCAAGTGAACCTTAGTCACAGACATGGACCAACCACATGTTTCTGTGTTATGGACAACCTCATAAAACCTTTAGAGCATAATGTATGAGCTCCACAGTCTTGTTGGGAACACACTTCATGTTGACTCTGGTGGCTTGACAAATTTCTAGGTGTAAAGCTAATCTCTCCCATTGTCTGTGATCCAAGACAGCCTAAACTTCTTGCACTTGTACTGTAGGACAGCCTACTGAAGGTACTGAAGCATTTTGTGTGCAGCTGCTTTGCTGGTGACTGGCAAAGCAAAGAGCAATAGGACACTTGGCTTTGTTCTGACTCAGTCTGGTTGATTTTTTTGTGTGTGCTACCACTGCTTTCAGTAGCAGTAGCTATATATGTCTGCTTTAAATGAGTGTGAAGCTCAGGCTTGATCAATCACTATCTTGCTCAGGGAACAGGTGTTTGTGCAGTTTCTGAAATAAGCACATCACACCAAGGAGTTACCCGAAAGCACATCACTTTCCTCTCATTAACAAGATCACGAGGCCCCAAAAATTACTTGTTTCTTTCAACATCATCTTCTGATCCCTCCATTACTGAGCCAGAAGCCTGGAGGCAGCACTGTGCCAAGCCAGCTGCCAACTAGCGAGGACATTCCAGCAGGGTGAGCATCCAGGAGTTGTTCATGGCTTTGCAGAGATCAGGGAATCAGTGCAGAGAGCTGCTGCAAGAAGCAGCTGCTTCTGACCTGTTCTGCTGCACAGCACGGGAAGTCTCCCTTCAGGATGGAGGAAGCTGCTCCTTTCCCTCCCACGCAACACTGCCACTTGCCATGTCTCTGGCAGGGCTGGGGGTTGGTATGTCACCTCATCACACACCTATTTTAGTCTGCCAAGGCTTGCATCACATCTATGAGGATGAGTCAGACCACAGGAAGTGAGGAGAGGCATCTGCATGTGCAAGAGGAGGGGTTTGACCTCTCAGACAGGATGGCTGCTCTAAAGGAAGGATTCAGGTGGAATATCCAGTAGCCCTAGACCAAGCAAACATTTGATCCATAATCCCAGCATCTCTTCCATTCTCCAGGCAGTACAATGAAAATGTTCCCTGCACTAAGGATTTTTTAAACAATTCAACTGTAGGAGTCTTCAGGAACTTCAAACTTTTCAGGCCTTCCTCCTCAGTCTCATCAGTACAAAGAGAAAGAACAGGATGTTTTATTTAACAGAGCACGAGCTAAGTGAAGGGTCTGGGATCCTGGGTTTGTAGCAGTGATGCTGGGTAGGGGTTTGGCCTAACACTGACACATTCAGGACTCCAATTCCCAACCCATAATGTGCAGTGTTTGACCAAAGATGTGAAATGCCTGTTTATGTATGATGATACCAGTCATCTTGCCAGATCCAAATGAAACTGATTCCAACATCAGATACTGGAAATGGAAATGGCCTTGACACATGATGGTGAGCATGGTCTGCCTTGTCTTGATAACGCTTCTGTCTCTTCTAGATGCCTTCACTGTCCGCAGTCTTTGCCTTCTGCTGGATGTTTCCTCCACTCAGGCTGTCCCTGGCTCCTCCGTGCCATTGTGACCCAACTTCCTACTTAAACCCAGCTGCCAGACCCCATTCCTGCTGTCCTAGCCCACTCCATCACTTCATTCCCTTCTGAAGTGTAACCAGGCTCCAGATTTTGGTACAGCCCTGTTACAAGGAACCAGCATCTGATTAGACCCTCCAAACAGCATCCCACCCCTCTCGTTACTTGCAGCCATTCTGAAGACAATAGATGATCAGATGTGCCCAGGGAAACAGCTGGGGTAAGCACAGGGATAGAAAAGCTAACTTAGGAGAAAAGGCACCAAGAAAGAAAAACAGTGAACCGCACTTTCAAGTTTTGCCAGCATAGCAAAGAGTGTGGGAACAAATTACAACATCAGTGAGATACCTCTGGCAATGAAAGCCCCAGTTTCTTTAGGAAACTCGTATAAGTTATACCGGCAAAAGCTGTATCTCCAGTAGGAGTTTGTCAGAAAATCCTTCCCAGGGTAGGCAGAGCCAGCAATATTAAAAGGCAATAATATAGCCCAGCTGTAGGAAGCCTGTTTTCATGGGGAGAAATATTTTCCTGTGACAAGTCTCAAGCAGTTAAGCTCCAGAGAGCTTCACAGTACAGGCAGAAGCTTTGTACATTTCTGTATGAATATGTATTTAATTATGACTCCAGTGCAGAACACATTAACATAAATAAAGAGGAGAAATAGAAAGCAGGAAAGGAGGGAGGGGAAAGGTCTGTTTTTCACCTGTCTCCGCTGGCAGCAGCCCTGACTCCTCATCATTCTAGCGAGGACACGGAGCTGTGCCTGGACATTACAGGCTGCCCATCTGCTCCCAGCAGGTAGGATCAGTCTCCTCAGCCCTGTGGGTCTTGCTTAGGGATTATTTGACATGGAACCACGGTCAGGTAACCACAAACCAGTATGACAAAGAGACATAACATGTTGAAGAGCAGCAGAAGAAGAGACTGGCTGTTGGGGGATTTTATGAAGCCATCTGCAGAACCACGGGCCTTGAGAAGAAGAAAAGTGAGCCACAGGAAATCCTCTGTCCCCACATTTTCCAGAGCATTTACACTGAGGGGAGCAGTCTTCGGTCCATCAGAGCTTTCTTCTGACTGTAAGTATCTGCCACGGGCTCAGTTTCTGAGGGGTAAGCAGGGCTCTGTCCCTGATCCCAGCCCTCCGACACTGACACCCCAACTCAACACCTTCCTACACCTGCCACCTTTCAGGACCTGCCCTTACACAGTAGCTTCCCTCTGGTGTATTAACCCTCCACCTCTTTTGCTATCCATGGGCAAGGGAGACCAAAAACATCTCTGTCTCAGCCCACCTTCACCCATTCCTCCCAGTCCTTCCCACAACAAGAGTGCTTTATGTTGCCAGACAATGATGGGCAAAAGAACAGATGAACAAGAATCGTGGTGCTGGAGAAGGAAAGCTTTGCCTGAAGGCAAACAGAAAGCTCCCCTTCCTCTTCCCCTGAGCCCTGCAGGACTGATGCTTCACATGGGCACGAACATCCTGCTCCCCTGCCCTGTGCACACTGACGGCCTGTAGCCCATCAGCTTTCTGAAATAAATAAATCATGTCCTTCGCAGAGGACAGCACAGGGTTCCTTCTGCTGAATCTCTGTCCTGACTGCTCTGGACCGAAAATAAAGACCTCACGTTTTTTATTATTATTCCTTAAAGCAAGGGCCTTAACCAGAGGTCAAATATTCTCCTGTTTCTGTACCAACACTCTCACATGCCAATCTTCAGCTGAGTTCACAGTGATGTCCTCAAGGATGTGATGAACTTGCAAAAAGTGCAATACTGTTTGATCTTTCATTACTGAGCTTAAAAAATGCACTCTGAGGGAAATATAAATCTGACTCGCTGACAGAAATCCCTCCCCTTTGTTTGCACTGAAGGTGTTTTGCAATGCAGCCCCAGCACCACTAGCAGCAGCTGAGTTCCACCTCAGCACTGAAAGGCTGAGCAGAAACCAGCTGTGCCTGGTTTGTTTCTAGGAAGAACTTCCACATGAAACTCACCTCAGAGCAGGCACAGCCCAGACATCTCTTTCAATGTACATGGCTACTTGGTACCCCATCTGCTGTGAAGGTGTGCTCCTGACAGTGAAGTTGTCAGGGTTAATACTGAAAGGACTTCTTTTTTTTTAAATCCAGACTGTAGACGCGGTAGAAAGTTTTAGCCTCTTGTGGTCAAGGCTGGCTGATCCTGGTACCTACATTCAGGGCTGCCTCAACAAGTGCAGAGCTGTTTAATTATTGACAAAGAAAAAAGTCCTCTAACTGAGCTATGCTTCATTTTAGGAAGAAAAAAACAACTCTGTCCACACGGGCTGTGCTCAAAAGTTTTGCTTCTTTTTATTTTTAACAGCAATGCACACAAAGAAAATATAAGGCCCAGCCTGAATGGTAGCAATGAGTGCTTAATATTCTTTTTGCACAACCCTAACAAATCAGTGCATAATTTAAAAATGTCACTGCACATCTGTATTTGGTGTGTAGCTCTGCAAAGTGGGGCAGGAGAAGGGGGAACATGAAGAGCAGAGATCCTGTAAGCTATTTACCTCTCTGCTGAATAATCTCCCTGGCACTCGCCGCAGAGCAGGGATGAACACTGAACTCCTGCACAGGCAGGACAGTGCCACTGCAGGAAGGCTCCAAGCCCTGCACTTGGCCTCTGAGAAAGCACTGCCACCAGGAGCTGGTGTGGCTGCCCATAACCTCTGCTGCTTCTCCTGCAGATAAAATCTATGGGATCTTGCCTTTCTGCAGGTTTACAACAGTAAAAGCTAAGCTTTGCAGTGAAGTGTTCTCAGAATTAATCTTCTAATCCTTCTTTTGGTGGCAAAAGAGAAGCTCCAGGGTTTATTCCAGCAAATCTACTGCATTTATTGCTCTAATGAGGAAGCATGGGGCCTGCTCCGTCCATACATCCCCAGATGACAATTCATAGCCCCTGAAGCAGCATTTCCAGAGATCATAATTGACTTTGGATGAGACCTGGCTTGCCTGAAAAGACAGGAGCAGAGGCAGCTTCACACCCACCAAATCACCCACAGTTGTTTTTGTGGGGAGTCCCTCTGGGGCTTCCCCAGCTGCTCCCATGAACACTGTAGCTGTTCCAGGCATTGAATAAACACTCAGAGGGTTGAACAGAAAGTCCCATCCTCTCATGTTGAGGGGCCACCACGTTCCTTTCAAAATGTGAGCGGAGAGACATTCTGGAGGAATGTGTACTGCTTGTGCTGTCCAGCTCTAGAGATAAATAGAGGACAAGTCTCCATGGCTGCCAGTCTGGCACCTTTTGTGGGCAATAAAATATGCTCAACGCTTTTCAAGCTTTTCTACAAATAATCAGAACTGTTTGTCACTATGTTGAAGGAATTAGGGGTTTTAGACACTGCTGGAATGATTAAATAGAGGCCTTTCTTTCAGAAGGGCATGAAATTTAGCTGAAAAGCAGGGTTTGTGAGTGTTCTGCTGGGCAGACAAAGTAGCCAGGACAAACTAGCAGGAACAAAGGCAGGCTCTCCAAGGGGGTGGATTTCCCCAGGGCGTGTAGGACCACAAAGCCTGGTGACCTTGAGCATGGTGGCTGCTCCTGATGCTGCCCATGTCTCTGTGTGGGATGAAGGGGACAGAGAAGACACATTCCTGTGAGGCAGTCACCCTCTGGGACATGTGGGACGGTTGTTACAAGTTCCATGGTGACATGCAAGAAAGGAGAGGACTGAGGACCAGCCTAGAAAGAGACAATTCTTGGGGAAAGGGGGAGAAGAGACATAAACGAGAAGGTGCTGCAGAAGAGAGACATAAAGGAGAAGCTGCTGTTGTAGAATGGACTGAGTAATGCTGAGGAAATAGATCTGTGAGCTGTCAGCACAAAAACAATCACTGAGGTGGGCGGCAGGATAGAGCTATCCTGGGGACAAAGTGAGTGAGGAGAGGGACTAAGGCAATGTCCTAAGGAGGTCTGATAGCAGGGAGGAAAAAGCATGGAAAGAAGACAATGCAAGGACACCTAGAGAGGTAGGATGAAAACCAAGAGCACTAAAGGCTCTGGAGCACCTCAGGAAGAGAGCTTTTCAATAAAGGAGGAATGATTCACATCAAAGGCAGGCAACAGACTGGGAAGGAGGCTTCAGAGTGTGCCAGGAATAACAACTGCGCCTCAGCTCATGTTGTGTTCCCTCTCCGCCTGCAGCACCGTACTCTTCACATTTCGTCTGCAAACTCTTCAGGGCAGGGACCTGGTCCTCCTCCCTGCCTAGCAGTTCAAGAATTCATTTCCATTTGTACCAAGAATATTAACTGGACGAATGTGCATGTGTGCTTTAACATGTAAGAGGTGATATATCCCTGATATGTCTGCTGTTGATTTGCTCACTGTACTGCCACCTCATGAGCTCAAATCCCTGCATCGGATCCCTGCCCTCCTTCACCTTTATCAAAATTAGGAGGCTGTATCAGAGAAGAAAATGATACATCATGGGAGAAAAGAGGCTATTGTTTTGGCTTCTATTTTTTGATTTCCCAGGATCACCCCCATATAAACATTCAACCTTAAACACATGACTAAAATGACTGAAATTACAAAATGCACTTGTAATTCTGCAGACCCTGGCTACCTCTCTTGGCTCACTCTTGCTCTCCTGCTGCCCCAAAAAGCCCCATTTCCATGATGACTGCCCACCTCCAGCAGCTGCCACGCACCCCAACTTGCAATGGCAACTTGCAACTCCCAATTCCTCCAGCCCCATCTATGTAGTAAGAGCTGTGTTCAGCCCAGAGAGTCTTTAAACTTATCGTTAAATGTTTATACTGTAGTTAGCAGTGATCCAAGAAGGAATTTAAGTGTCTCTTTGTGTCTCTAGTTCCAGTGGCACTCAAAGCATGTACATAAGGGCTTTGCTAAATGGGAGTGGGCCTTAATGCACACTTAATCACCTTGTAGGCTGGCCCCAAATGTTTGCCTATACTGCAGTGATCAAGCTCTGTCTCTTGATTTCCTGTCTGCATTACAGGGATAAAGAGAACAGCCCATGATGTGTGATGGGGACTCGGGTCTGACCTCGGGTTTGCTGAATAACTCATGACTGGCGAAACTGTGGATTGATTTTAGTTGGATTTTATGAGGCACGGAGCTGGAAAGACTTGATTTTTTTTCTCCCTCCTTATTACATGGCAATGACTAGCCTAGCCATGGCTCCTCATCTTGAATTCAATATTTCCCATGTCTGACGGATGCCAAGTACTTTCTTTTGTTCCTAGTGTCCTGGTTTTTAACTTCTTTAATTTGTTGACCCTGTATATCTTCTAAAGTAGAAGTAACCCCTTCTGGAAATTTAGTAGCCATGGGGCTACCTTACAGGTCCCTGGACTGCCAAGCACTGCCCCTGGCTCCTGCAAAGGCTTTCTCTGCTCCCGGTTTCAAGTGACACTAATGACGACCAGTATGTGAAAACCAATGTTTGGATTTAGACCGGGGCAAAGTCTCTGTAAACCAAAACTCCATAATATTTTTTCTTCTCTTTCCAAGTGAACCTATTCTCTGCTCTCAGTAAATTCAAATTTTAATGGTACAGATTTTCTGCAATGGAGCACTTCCTTGATAACCATTTAATATGTAGACGAGGAAGCCATTAATAGCGAGCAACAAAGAGGAAAGAAGATTACTACCTTTTAATCTTTCATTTATTCTGTGGGTAGCTAATAATTACTTAGACACGACGGCCAGTTACTATTACTTGCTAAGTTTCACGAAGCTCTCTTCCTATAGTCTTTAAAAACAGTAAAGGAAATGATGGATCTAATAGAAAGTAGTTTCTGAGAGTAAAGTCACAGAAATCCTAGACCAGATGGTAAAGGTTTTTAAGTACCTGCTGCTCAGTAAAACCAATGAAAAGTAGACACTATTCATGACCTTCCTAATCTAGATCCTCATGAGTACACCACTTGCTGTTGAGTGGTGCAATGGTAGAAACCTGAGATGAAATTAAAGCTTCTATCTACTCACAAGGGATATAAAATGTTTCTGTCTGGTTGTTTTTATTTTTAAACCAGAGCTGCAGGACAAGCCTTTTCTTCCCATTGCTGCAGTGTTAATCGAAGCCATATTTTCAGCTCTGATAACAGCAGGGAGAAAAAAAGAAAAAAAAGAAGTGTGGCAAACCAGTTGTGACTTACTTGCTCGGTATCAAAACCCATGGAATAAACCATGGCACATCTGTATCTTCACTGCCATTTCAGGGAGCAATCCCCTCCTTCTGCCAGCCAGCAAGAGGGGCCACAACAGCAAGCTGGTGTGTGCAGTCAGAGCTGGACTGGAGGCCAGAGCTGGGTGCTGTGCCCCAGCAGCCCAGGGTATTTCTGGCTCTGCTACAGGCTGGGTGAGCAGGAGTGAGCTGCTCGCAGCTGCAGCAGGGCCCAAAGTCTTTGCTGGTACAAATCACCTGCTTTACATTCTGCGAGGGGTTTGCTGTGGGTTTGCACTGTGGGTGGTGCCCGGTCCTCCTCTGTGCTCTGCAGGTTTGGCTTGAACAGGCTGGGCATGCAGGTCACTCCAGAAGAGCTCAGACCTGCTGGTCTCCCAGGTAAGCAGCAAAATCTGCCCCTTATCCTTGGCTTTCAGCAACGGAGGGAAAAGGCAAGAGTAGTGATTGGCAGGAGGAAAACCGCTGCTGGGTGAGAGCTTTATGTCATTGTCTCTTTTAATTTCACCATCACTAGCTATGTCAGAGAGTTTAAATATGAGCAATGGTGTTGCTCGGTATTGTCAAGGGCATGCAGAGCCCCAGCCCAGTATCTAAATGAAATCCTCTGAAAAATGACTAAACAGGATTAGCACGGCCCGAGTGCAGACACAGCACACCTGCATGCTCATGAATCATCCTACACCCCTGTGCCGAGGTGCAGCAGCCCCCACCAGAGACAGCAGAACAAACTGGTGTTGGCAGAGCAGGATCAAGCCATTTCTCCAGGCAGGGCATCATCTGCAGCCCCCTGCAAGGGCAAACACAGCCCTGGAAGGGTGCTCCCACCCCAGGCAGCTCCTTGCAGACAAGCTGGGGTGCGTGGCAGGGCTGGGGTGGGGCAGGGGGCTGACCCTCCATCTGCTCCCCCCTGCTGCAGCCGCTTGGCTGGGGTCAGCTGCAGAGGCTCTGGGGGCTCCTGCACCTCAAAGCAATCCCACAGTGTGGATGAAATCCTTCTCTGTGACAACACCTGAAAGCCAAGGAGGAAGGAGGGGAGCTCTCCCCGGCTCAGGGTCCTGCTGCAGTCGATGTGGCCGCCCCAGGCTGCAGGCAGAGGTCTGGTGTCACAGGGAGCTGGTGTCACAGGGAGCTGGTGTCACATGGAGCTGGTGTCACACAGAGCTGGTGTCACAGGCAGAGCCACTCATGCAGGAGCGAGGCCTCCTTCGGGGGAGGGCCCCGAATTCTGCCATTTGTTTCCCTTTTCAATCTGACAGGGCAGAGACAGATTTTATTGAGCTGCTGAGCAACTCGTGAGGCCTGTCTACTCACCGAGGCTTTTCTGAGAACGTGGGTTGAGAGGTTTATTGGATCGGGGGATAATTTAGTATCCATTTTTCACAGCGTGTCCATTCGTATTAACCTGCCCTTGCAGTCTGTTTCCCTCGCTGCCACCCCTGGGCAGTGGAGGGACAGGAGGGGAGGCAGTGCCCTGTCTCTGGCTATTCACCTGTGGTGGGACACCAGGGTCCCCAGGGCTCATGGGGCACGGGCAGGAGTGTGGGGCTGGGTCACCTTATGGCACCACAGCTGCCTTTCGTCAGGGTGGGAGGAAAGAGGCCCCAAGGAGATCTGTCAGCCCACACCCCAAATGCCCCTCTGCTGCCTTGCACCAGATCCTCCCCACAGAGATAAGGGGACATTTCTAGAAGACATTAGCCATAAGAGAACCCATCCCTCCCAGACAGAACTTGTCCACTTCACCAGGAGGCACAGGAACATGCCTCTCCCGCCCGGCTTCTGAGGACAACCCACGAGCAGGAGACAGGCAGGTCCCTGGCAGAGCTGCTCCAAGCTCTGGGTGCCCCAGGTTTTCCTGCAGGAAAGCTTTCATGGCTGCACATCTGATGCTGTAGACAAGGGCACAAATTCTCCCCAGGGCTCACTTGAAGCAGCACCCTACTGCATCTGCCCACCTCAGGCTGGGACTAGAAGCCCAGCCCTTGGAATGTGATGAGGGTTCCTCACGGCTCCCTGTGATCCATCTAGAGCTGTCACTTGGAGAGAACATCAAGGATGACAGGAAGAGCTTCTGCCATTACAGTAGCAAAAAAGGCAGAACATAGAAATGTAGACCCACTGCTAAACAGGGAAAGTGATTTAATGGCATGGGCACAGAGAAGGCTGAGGTACTCAATGCCTTCTCTATCTCAGTCTTCATCAACAAGGTCTTTCAGGGCTCTGGGCACAGAGGAAAACTACCAGCAAGAAGAGTGGTGTTGACTCAAGGATTGCCTGCGAGATCTTGGTCTGTTCAAGTCCATAAAACCCAGTAGTTGCATCCAAGAGTGCCATGAGAGTTGGCCCATGTCCTTGCACCCTCACTCTCTAACATTTTCCAAAGACTGGGGATGTCCAGGGATTTCCCTGACAGCTAAAGGCAAACATGAGCACCCCCCATACCTACAGAAAGTCATCAAGAAAAGGGAGCTGGGAACTTCACTGGTCTGTGTGGCCAGAAAACGAGAGACACCAGGCATAAACTGAAACAAGAGAGATCAGATTAGATGCAAGGGGGAAAAAATTACCATGAGGACAGTCTAGCAGTGGAGCAGGCAGCCCAGGAGGCTGTGCAGGCTCCATCCTGGGAGGTTTCAGCCTGGTCTGGTCTAGCGATGACCCTGCTCTGAGCCTCTCAGGGTCCTGCCCAGCCTGAATTATGCTGTGTTCCCGTGCTGAGTTGAATTGGATAGCAACAGTAGGAAATTAAAAATACAGAAATATAATCCTACTGTTGACACAAATAACCCCAGTTCTCCAGACTGCTTTCGTCCTCTGTCTGTTCTGACTTACACAGGAATCCAGACTAGCTCTGATCTGTCCTAAATACTCCTTTGCCAGTCTGAAGGCTTGGGGCTGCTACTACTGAGAAAAGAGCCAGGAGTATACAAAGCAAGTGCAAAGGCTGGCTCTTTCTGTGAGGAACCAGTCACCATCACCTCCACTCCTTTTCCCAGCTCTCTTTCTCTCCCTTCCCTCTTTCATTGCTCCTACAGTAAATACCCTGACAAGAAAAAAAGCCCCCAGGACTCATTTAACAGGCTCCATGTCCCACGTCTCCCTGTCCCCTCCACTCCCTAAACCTAGAGGGACTTCTGCCAGAGTCCCTCTCCTGGGGGGTAACATCATTGCCCTCCAGCAACTGCAAATTGAGCAGCCTAATGATATTAAAGCTCCTTTTACCCTCCTTTCTAGCTGAGGCTAAGCACAGCTCAGCAAGCCATCAGGAACAGGAACCTCATCATGAGCAGAGAGATGGCCAGAGAGATGATTTTGAGGGAAGGCTACAGTAACCTCAAGCTTAGAAAAGATGCTTGAACTCCCCTTTTAAGTGGTCATGGAAGCTATTTTCATCTTCAGCTGCTGCAGATTTGTTCCTGGGATGGTGGCTGCACCGAGTGGCTGACATAGACCTGAGAATCAATCAAAAGTAATTGAAACAGAAGAGGCTCAGCAATCAACCTATTAGGTTGCTGGAGCCAGAAAAATGCCGCTATGAGGAGCCAGAGAAAGGGGAACTGACTTCCCTTCTGAAAACTTAATGTGAGGAAGAAGCTTCCTCACGCCATCCTTTCTTACAATAAGAATAAAAATCTGTGGAATTCTCTTTCTGTGTATTTTTATCCCATTTAATGGGAAGGGGGGAAAGGAAAGAACCCATTAAACCCTTACCTCTAAAAAAAAAATGCCATCTCGTTCTCTTTTCTTTTCCTCATTCCCCCCTCCGTATGCAATAAAATGATTCTTTGCTCTCGATTGTTGTCTGCTGTGGCAGCGGTTGGAATGAGCTTTGTTTTTCTTCACTTCACTGCTCCTCACCGGAGGACTTTGCTGGCTGCAGCAACCCATTAAACTGGTTGCTGGCTGTCATGGTCTCTTCTGTCAGAGTGGGAGTTGCTGCCAGGGTCCGGTTATTTCCAAATGCCTGCATGAATCGGCTCCTGAAAAGCCAGACCTCGGAGCCGTCGACAAGAGCGTGAGCTGAAGTGTTAGGGGGTTGCCAACCTCCAGTAATTAACAGCATACACCCCTCTGCCATCCCTCACCCAGATTTCACAACCTTCTGGCAGGTGCCCCAGGGGGATTTGCAGCAGTGAGCTTAAATATTTCATCTAAATCATTAGAGCAAAAAAGAAAAATTAAACGTGATCTTTAAAAAGGAGGAGGAAATCTTAACCACTTGCATTCTCTATAAGCCATATGCAAAGAGAAAATGTAGCACCAAGGGTTCGGATTTGGAAAGGACTGCTGTGTATGCTGGTGAGCAATACCTCACCAGGCTTCTCAGAGGTGAAATCTGAGGGGCCACTCAGCCCTCTCTCCCACACAGGTATCGTTCTGAGGTGCATTTCTTTGGTTACAGAGGATGTACTGACTTGACCCTGATACCAGAGACTCTTGTTGACTCTCAATTCCGCCCAGCACATCCTTGGTTAGATGCAGTTATGAAACACAATGACCCCTGTCACTGTCTGGATGAGCCCTTCCCCCCATGCCAATCTCTAATTACTCTCAGGGAAATGAAAACAAAGTTTCTCCTTTCCTCCTCACCTAGACAATACAGCAGGGCAGGGAGCAGGGCGGAGGTTTGATATTGTGATTGAGGCCAGGATGGGAGCAAACCAGTTGACCAAGGGGATTTGGCTTTGGTTCTGGGGTGATGGGAGCACTTGTTCTCACCAAGGAGGGGCTCAGTGCTCCATGTTGTACGTGCTCCTGGCTGTCCCCTACTCCAGGGACTTTTCCACAGCTGGGCAGGCTGTGGAGGGGGCACTTACAACAGTGAGGTTTAATCAGGGTGGTTCAACCTGGCAGGGTTTTACAGAGTCGGAGGGAAATACGTCCTGGGCTCTGCAGAGCAGTGCTCCAAGTTTTACCCGTACTTACTGTTTTCTGAGGGTACCACTAAAAATGTCTGGGCAAAGTGCAGGTTTGGAGACCTTAGCAATTCACACCTGCATCTAGACAGTGCCTGGGCTACAGTATAAACACTGTCCAGATTCACCATCAAGCACAATTTATGTGAGGGATGTGCTCTCCCTGCGGGCTTCAGCAATAACACTCCAAACGCACCTTCAGAAAGACTATTGCTTTCATGAAAGGTTTTCATGAAATAGAGGGGTGAGGGAAAGGGGTATGAGAAATTAGAGGCTGAAATTGTGTCCTAACACTGCTAAGAGGAAAAAAAATCAATTTTTTTCCCACTAACCCCCTATAGCAGTACTTGATCCAGTATTACCCTCCTCTCAGGGATCAAAGACGGTGATGCCATGCAGGAGTAATGCTGGAGTAATACAGGAGCTTATAACTGCAGAAGAGCTGTGACCTAAAGCAAGCCTCCCCTGCAGATGCTGAGTCATCAGAAATGCGATGCCCTTCTGCCATCATCTAAGAACAGCATCTGAAAGAGAGAGGGATGATTAGACCCAGGGTTTGGAGCTGGGACCATCCAAATTCTGATGCTGGTTCTGGTATGTCCCTCACATGAACCTGGGGAGTAGTTAATAGGACTCAGATGTTCAGAGGTTCTTAACATCTGTCACTCAAAACCCCTCAAATGCACTGTGGATACCTAAATCCTCCAAAAAAAAATTATGTTTAACCTTCTGAAAACAGGCAGAAGAGGAATTAAGGTTAGTACTTGTAATGTGCTTTTCAGAAGAAAACAGACTGAGCATTAATTTTAGTTCTTCATTGCTTTATGCAGTAGAAAGCAGGAGGATATAAAAAATGAACAGCAGGATAGGACTGATTATTAGTATTGGGTGTGTTGTTGGGTCATTTCTGAGGTTTTATGGGTACTTCTATCAAATAAATGGATAGATTGTATGCACCATGAAGGAATAATTCTGGACAGGTGATGTTAGTTCCATAAAAGGGACACTCTCAAAGGACATACAAAGTCCCCTAAACTTCCCAGGATTAGCACTGAGTGACCTAATATCTCCTCCCACCACTGGTGCCTAACACTTTAGAGAAATTTATGCACAGAATGTGACAACTTGTCATGAAATGCTCAACTCCATCTATCCCATTTTCCTGTAGAGTTCTCTGCATAATATATAAACAGAGGGGGGTGGGGGAAATCTCTCTGAAAGCTCCTGCCAACTCACATCTATTTCATTCTTTTCTTTTGAAAAGAAACCTATTCCAGATGGTTTATCATTAGAACTTTTTTTTTTTATCCCTGACATTGTGAAAAAAACAGGAAAAAAGAAATCTGTGTGGTCAGTTCTAGCACAGCCTGGAAGCTTTCCTGAAAATCTTTCACACTGGAGCTGGGCCTGAGGATGCGTGCCCACTGCAGGGACCAGTGGATTTCCCCAGGTCAATAGAACCAACCACAAATATTGCTGACGGGGCAGGATTTGGGCCAGCCTGTGACTGGGCAATCTGTTTTCCTGCCCTCAAAGATCTCACTCTTCCCAGGGCTCGGGCACCCACTGTACCTCATAAGCAAATATGCTCAGGCTGGTGCCAGCAAGGTCATTGCTGCCGTGACCTGGGCGAGCTGCTCCGTGTTTGTGTCACGGCTCCCATGGCACCCCACAAACAATGCAGGGAACAGGAGCTGCCGTCTCTCCCCCCGAGCTGCACGCCCTCCTGGGTGTCAGGACTGCAGCCGGGCAGACAGCCAGCACGCTGAGGGATGTTTTAAGCAAGGCCTCGGAGACAAACCTCTGCTTTCAATAAAGTGCCACAGGATTTTTAATGCCCATGCAGAGCAGGCAGCTGTTACCCAAAGGACATTCTCCACCCTAAAATTACATGGAAATTATTTGCCTCTGAAGCTATGTTTAGCCTACAGAGATTCAAACATATAATTCTAGGATATCTAGTTATTTGATTAAAATGCTAATATAGCCACCTCACTGCTAATGCTGCCAACCAACCGGACTCCCTAGGGCAGCGCTGTGTGTTTGCTTTTCGTGTCTCTCTCTAAGCCAGAGTCTCACCCTAAATCGGGGATCGTGATCACTGCTCTAAGCCCAGGGGTTCAGCCTCCCCAGCACAGTGACTCAGAGGAGCAGCCAGCTCAAAGCTGGAGAGGATGCACAGAGATTTGCCCACTGCTTCATTCCAAGCAGTTTCCCTCTCCTGCTAGGAGCTGCCAGGCAGCAGCAGTGGTGGCAGGTTCCTGAGGAAGGTGTGTATGCTGAGGAGGCACCCCTTCTACTGAGAAACTGATTTTTTTTAGAGGAGCAGCTAAATAAGTGAATGGGTGCCATGAGCTTTTCCCCAGAATTTTTCTTAATTGCCTTTTGCTCACTGTCACTACAAGGACTGGGAATTGGGCCGTCAACATTTTCCCTGTGAAGAACAGCTCCCATTTTATCCAAAATTTCCTCTGTCCAACTTGATTTAAAATTTCTAGTTTGTCAAAGTTAATTATTTCCACTGAAATCCAGGTGCCGAGATGCTCAAAACCAATATTATGTGTGAAGGAACTCACTGCACATAATTTTAAGCTCCTGCTACAAACAAACATTCCTTCATCCTACATCCTTTTCCCACCTCAGGGTCTCGGTAAAGCACTGTGCCACAGCAGTACTACATGATTTTATGATAAATAGACCCAGGTCCTCCTCCTAATGATTCCTGGGGTTTGTCAAAGCTGCTGTTCATTTTGCTGAGAGGGCACAGAAAGGATGACCATCCTGATGGTGCCGGTCCTAATGATCCAGCCTGCCTGCAGGGACTGAGCACGAGGCCAGGGGTGCTCTGCACTTCAGTGTCCATGTCTGTACAGGCTGCCTCATCACTGGCTCCACAGGAATCAGGAGAGAGTCTGAGGGGGCACTTTTTCAGAGGAACGAGGAGGGGAAGGATGAGTGTACATGCCTGATTAGTTACAGGCAATTAAACACGTCTAGCTTCCCCTTGCCTCTCATCCCTAACCTCCAGCCACTGGAACAGAAATCCAGAACAGCCATCTCTTGATGCATGATCCCCATATCCCTTTGCCTGTATAACATGGTGCCTGCACTCTTTCAGCCCCTGGGCATCAAAACGTTTGCACCCGCTGCACACAGGCAAGTGAAATGTCTCAGGCTGTGAGGAAGGAGACCACCCCTTCCCTGCAGAGCGATCCTGCCTCTGATCACAGGGCACCACCCTCTAACAAACACAGTTCCTGCAGCTGCCGTTGCTCATCTTGAACCAGAGCAGAGGCAGCTTTTGGAGGAACAGGGTTGCAAGAAACTTCTGTCACCCTCTGGTTTGCAGGCCCTTGGGCTTCTCCGGCTTCACACTGATTTGACCCACGGTGCTTCCCTTACAGAAACATTCTGGCTCCATTTAATTTTAAAACTGCTTTTGCTCCAGCACCTGTCCTCCCTGCCAATCTTCTTGACCAAGAGCAGCACAGTCTCAGGGGTTTTCCCATAAAATCACTGCTGTCCTAGGTAGGGAAGAATCAGACAATTTGTCCCCTTCCTCCTGTCCTCCCCCATGAGTCCCCTAGGACCCTATCATCCCCTCCCTCACGGGGTTTCTACTACTGTGGCTGAGTTCTCCAACGAAAGTCTCACCAGGGCTGGGTATCTTCCTCACCCACGCTCCCCATCCTGCTTCTTCTGCCACTTCTGCCTCCAGGGAACAGGCTCTAGACTGCTCCTGCCAGCAAGGAACACAGCCTCTTGCTGTTTAAGGAAAGAGGTGGGTGGAGAGAGAATCCCTCGAGCTAAGTGGAGAGGCACAATCTGGAGTCAGAACTCCAAAAGCTTTTCCTCCCCAATATACTCATCCCTGTCAGGCCACAGCCAAGGCCTTCTTTTTAGAGAGAGCTGGTGAGGCCAATGTTTATTTCATTACAGCCTGTACCTCTTCCAGGTAGGGTACAGGTACGTGGTTGGAAAATATAGAAGAAAAAAGTCCACAGGATGAGTCTCAATACAGCATGTAACTGTGTTTAAACATGATCACCACCAAAAAATCACTACAACTGAACAAACCTTGGCGTTAGATGCAGGCAAGAACAAATCAGGATCAATTTTAACCCCTGTGTTGCAAAGTCTCACAATTTTACCAAAGACCCTGTGATACCCAATACTCTTTAAAGCCTGTGTTCATGATTTGAGTATACAAGAATGTCACCTTGGTCTCTGTTCCAGATACACTTCTTTGTGTCTTCTTGTCTGTCTCATAGAGATTCCTGATTTTGTGAACCTTAATGTTTCAAAAACTAGAGACGCTCTTCCCTCACTGAGATTTTTTATGTCATGATCCAGGAAGAAATTGGACTTCTGATTTTATACTCAGCATTACTATAAGCACAGTAATTACTTTAAGCACAGTAATTCAAATACAGACAACAGGTAAACTACCAAAATACCTTTTGCTTTCTGACTGACCCAAAATCCATGTCTAATGTTCTGTCAAAAAACACAGGAAACACAGTCGTGTTCAGACGTAAGAAAATATCAAACTGAAGGCAGACCTTACCACACAGAAGAGTTAAGAAGCTGAAAGCATCCTTACCTTCTTCTAAAGTCTCTCTTCATTCCCAGCACCTCACACGATGGCCCAGGTGTACCTCACGCAGCCCAAACTTTCTGTCCTGCTCTCCCCGCATGTATTTTTTAGCAATATTCTGTAAGTTGCTTTTACTCAGAAAAAACCTGAGTTTTACTCCAAGTTATGCCCTGTCAATCCAAAGAAACAGCTCACTCTGTTTAACTATGGGCTTGGGGAACATTAGGAATTATTTCCATAAAAGGGTACTGGGCTGGTATTTGATACAGGGGTCAGAGTAGAGGACATGGTCTAGATTTGACCAAGACAGAGTTTAAAAGTGGTCTGGATAAATGGAGTTTCACCGTAGAGTAGACAGGGTTAGAGGTCAGCCTTTGCAGAGAAAGAACAAAAGAGTACTGATCCAACTAGGTAATTTCTGCAAAAAGCAGACTTATTTATCAAAAACTGAATTGATCTAGCTTGCACAACATTAAAGCCAAAGAATAAATAATAAACAGCACCTCCATTTGTCACATAGTAAAAAGAACAAAAGTGCACAACTGGGAAAATGTAATTTGGAGAAAAGTCCAATACGGAAAAAAATAAGGCAGAGTTGCACTAGCGAAATAAAACCAACCTGTGATTTATTAGCAACCATTGTGTGCTCTGTGCCATATTTCTTTATTCAAATAAAGCCCTGTTCAGATTCCTCTGAGGTGACTTTTCAGCAGCATTTAGCACATTGCAGGGCAGGGCCTGAAGGTCACGAGTTCAAGAAAGGACTTGTGTTCCTCTATCCTCCAGCCACCTGATCTGAGCTAGAGACATGACTTTCCTCAGCTGTGGTGGTGCTGCTGGTGGGAGGGAATCGTCTGCCCTGTGCATTAACATCTCCTGGAGATTATCTGAGGAACGAGACTGATGTGGCTGCACACTGAAGCAGCATTTCAGCTGTCCTAGGCTGGGGAGAAGACACAGCTGACAACAAGAAATGGAAAGGAGGAAGGAAGAGAGAAAAATGTGATTTCGGAGGGCTTGGTATGAAAATTTTGACTGCATTATTTACACAGGCCAGACAGCAATAAAGCCCAAACTTGTTGGAATAGCTTATTCTCCTCTGGCTTCAAGCAATGCGGGAAGGATCTGCTGCTAGGTCTCCCAATGCCGGTCTTTTCCCCCCTTGTTTTATTATTAACCTCCTACATTTTCTCTGCCTTTAGTGGTAAATTGCTTTCCAATCAGCATGGCGTGACGAGGCTAACCAGAAGCAGCCAGAGCCCGTGCAGAGCTGGGCCCAGCCAGGCAGAGACTCCTATTCACAGCACTGACACCTCCGTGTTATTTTTCTTACCTCCCCTGACCCTTTGGGATCAGGGGGCCCTGACCATAATGCTCAAGCAGTGAAAAAACGCAAATCCTGCTGGACTTGCAGCTGGGGGAGAAACAACCTCAGGAACTGGGAAAGGAGCTGTCAGCCTTCATTATTAATATCCAGCTGTTAATATTTAATGTCATAAAACCGCGTCTCCCTCCGCAGCCTAGTCATCAGACATGCAGGGGTCACAGCAGCCAAAATCCTTTAGACAGACAATTCAATGTCCCTGTGCTTTAGCTGCATGCCAGGACTGCTAAAGGTGTTCTAGATGTATTTGAGATGAAATGCTAGAAGCTTTAATAAAGCCTGAGATTAAAAAAAAAAAAAGAAAAAATAGGAAATGGAAAAAACAGTGGTCACATTCCTCCTGCCTTCCCAGCCAGCCCTGCTCACAGCACTGACCCCCTCTGCTAAGCCAAAGGGCACCTGCAGCTGGAAAAAAATAAACAGGGCTGGCCAAAGCAAGAGCAAGTGTGAGCACAGCACGGACATAGCCCATCACTTCAGCTGCAGGGCCAAATCCCTGCTCTAGGCTTGGTGTCCAGACACAGAGGGAAGGTTTGAACACGAGGGAGAGAGAGGGCCACGATTTAAATCCTTCAGACTACTAAAGCCTGATGAAGCTGCGTTAGGAAAAAGACGGTGTAGTCCACCCCAGCCTGTGTTCCCAGGAAAGCTGTGGCACACACTGAGGAGCGCCAGGCAAAGCTCGCCAGGAAATGCTGTTGAGTGTTTGATCTCACAGCAGATGAGACAGAGAGCGCCTCTATCACGGGGGCAGGCAAGGGACATTCTAGTGGTTATTTTCAGAGCCTTCACCCTCACAGCTTCACAGAAGGGTCAAACACCAGCGCTGCTTGCAGGCAGTTTTCCTCTCAGCGGGTGCGAGAGTGTGTCACCTCTGCTGGCACAGAGCCACGGGTCCTGCTCCCTGCTGCAGATCCCGGGCTCTCCCTGCTAGCGATTCCGTTTGCGCTGCCAACGTTGCCACTAAAGCTGCCTCGCAGTATTAATTTTTAAAGACTCCTTCCTCCTCCCGGGCATAGATTCCGAGACAGCTCCAGAAGCCCACACATATATACCAGCGCAGCGTAACAGCCAAATGCGTCAAACGAGATTTTAAGGGAGAACGGGGGAATAAAAAGCACAGCCAGAATGTTTTGGCATGCAGCGCAAAGAAAAGCGTGGCACCGCATGCAACATCTGCTACCCTTTGGCCTTCCCTGCCTCTCCTGTTTCCACCTGTAAGCTCCAGATTGATTTCTTTCTTTTTTTTACAGAGCGGTGTAGTCAGAGGGGCTGGAGCACCCCAGGCAATGAAGAAACATAAGTAATGAGAATCCTCCGAATATGTTAGTCTGCATGACATGAAGACAGCTGAGACGGTCCTCAAAGAATTGGTCAGATCCAGCAGAGCTCATTAGCTCTGGCTTGGGGCTACTTCTGCCAGACCTGGGTTAGCAGGGGCTCCCAGGTGTCTGAGAGCTGCGCTCTGGGCTCCAGGCTGCCCCGTCAGCCCAGCGCTGGCCTTTGCTGGCACTGTGGCTCGATATAGCACAGCCCCTCAGCGAGGTGAAGTGCTGCGGAGCACGAAGCAGAGGAATCCCAGTGACTCTCCGGGAAACAGCCCGGGTGCAGCTGTGCCCGTACTGAGATGAAGCCATTTAACCTGTCTGAGTTACAGCTGGCTTTATGCAATGCCTCTGTCCTCCAGCCCAAATTTGTGTGTTTGTGGACACAATATAGGGAAACCCCAATAGCCCTGCCTACGAAACCATCTCGGGTTTGCAGGGATTAGCAGTACAGGCTGAGCACTCTGGGGGCACACGAGGTCTAGGTCCCTTTTGATCTGGAAGCAGATAGCTGTGTCCCCACAGCACAGGGACAGAGTCCAGCTCAGGCTGTTACACACAAGGGCAGTTCCTACTTCTTATGGGTAATCCACAAACCAATTAGACTGCCTACAGCGAGGTACTGACAGAAAGTGGAAACTAAAACAGGGTAGTTATGGCTGTGGTCAAGTGTGACAAGCAGGACAAAGGCAAATCTCCCCTTCTGCCACACTCAGACATCGTAAGGTAAAAGTGACTATTTACAGATAGCATCTCCCTGCCTGTGGATAACAGTAACTTCAGACAACTCTTGCAAACTAAGAACTAGTGAACTCCAGCAGTTAATTATAGTAAATATTTACATAACGGCTGGGCCCTTCAAATTTAGAAGGAATAGTCAATGCAAGGACATGCCCTTTAACCATCCCATTTTATTGCACAAATCACCAGGGAGCCCAGCACACTAAGATTTGCAAATGAAGTGTTTGATATTGGCTGAGACATTAAACTACTTACCTCGTGCTATAAAATGCATAGGTACAGTACATCATTCTTTTTGCAGAAATTTCAACCCCATTTACTTTAGTTAACTCTTCCTCGGCACTTAATATTTTGTGTGCTAAAAGAAACACAGTACATAACCCTGAATAGACCTGGTGCCACCGCTCTAGTAGAGTCTGACTTAAAATAAAAATGTTTTCCCCTTTGCTGTTACTAAATTTGGCATCACTTATGTAGATTCTATTGATGTGTCTAATCTACTTAACATCCTCAATGTTCTCCTATTAGCTGGCTGCTTGGGAATTTGCCTTACATGAAAGATTCTGCTTCTGTGTCCCATCCCCTGCTTTCCCCACACACACACTGGGTAATTAAACCAGATTCTGTAAGTGGGGTAATATGTTATCATCCAAAATGACTTGGTACTCAGGAGCATTGTAGTGAATCCTGTAATAAGCAAAAGCTGTGGATGCTGGGGGAAGGTTCTGCATGGTTTCTAGCCAGAGCACAGTTTTAAAAGGATCGTGGTCTGAGTTTGGGAATCTGAGTCAATCCCAAGCACCCTCGATTGGCAGGACTCAGGTGTGGCTTGGCTAGCATGTCATCTATACCAGGAGCACGATGAGACACTGACAACTCTCACGAGCCCCCAGCTGTGGCCAGTGGCTGGAGAAACTCCAGAAATACCTGGAGACAAAGCATGATGAGCTGGTCATCTTCGGGAGCTCAGTGTGGAGGAAAGGGGAAAGGAATGAAACACAAAGACCCCAGAAGACATTTCCTTTTCACTACAAAAAATTGCATTCCCAGATGCACAAATCAAACATGGGAAGGGGTTGACCATGATTGCATTAGGCATAGTTTTAGGTGGTCCATAAA
Source organism: Pachycephala philippinensis (assembly GCA_013397055.1). Taxonomy (NCBI): domain Eukaryota; kingdom Metazoa; phylum Chordata; class Aves; order Passeriformes; genus Pachycephala; species Pachycephala philippinensis. Next base: position 74,543 of record VWZT01004833.1, on the reverse strand, counting down.
AGAGTTCTTCTTACTGAAATGTTATCCCAGACAGTATTTACTGCTCTACGACTTCCTTTCTAGGGGATTTTTGTGTTACCTTAGGGAGGAAAATGCTGAAAGGTATCATAAGTCAAGGTGCAAAAGTGTGCTGTGTAGAATTAGCTGAGAAGAGAGGATGAAGCAGCCCAAGAAATGGTCAGGTTTAGCCAAGGGACATCAGCTGCAAAATCAGGAACCCAAAGGACTTAACGGATGGGGGTTTTGCATGCATCAGAAACCTTCTGCCTGGCTGGCTGATTTATGTGACTGAGAAGGCTCAGATGAACCCTCCCTCCTGAGCTTGCTCATAACATTATAGGGTAGGCTAAGAGGGTTACTCAACGTTATTACTGCTGTTGCTGTTGTTTATTTATTAATGCATCTGTATCAGAGACCGTGGCTGATCCTGGGAGTCTCGCTGTGCTACGTGCACGGGATGCAGAGCAAGAAGGAGCAGCCCCTGCCCAAGAGCAGTCCAAGTGCTCCCTTTCCCCAGCACCACAGCAAGCTCCCAAAGCTATCCCAGGCACACAGATCCCCCTTTTCACTGCCATGTTAGCCACTTATTCTTTCCCAGCATAAATATGTTTTATAGAGAAATAAAGTCTGCAATTCTGAAAAGGGAGTGCTTTCACACACCCGCTTCTCATCTATAAAGCCCCATGATTTGGCATCTCAGGTTAAAGTATGAAATTATGACACCAGAATTGACTTTAGAGTTTCTGATGCTTCCTTGGATGATTGCTTCTATAACTTATAGAGACAGGGGAGCGTTTGTATTCTACTGAACACATAAATTAATATCCATGCATGAAAACGATGTGTAGACAGCAGGACAGGGGCAGGGATGAGTTTGCTACAGTGTATGACACCAAAGGAGGGCTTGTCAGCAGCAGTTCCTGTTGTATTTGGAGTGTTGTGGTGAGAGTCTGCAAGAAAAATGAAGTAAAATAAAAGGGGTTTGTACTTGACTTGTGAAAGCAGCTGAGAAATTTGTGGTATTTTCCATCATCATACCATTCGGGGGGGGAGTCCTACTGAAAATAAATATACATTTTTATTTTTGCTGGTGGATATAAACCAGATTTTCATATTTTCATGTGCTCTGTATATTTTACACCATGAGCAAGGCGGGGTATTTTGTGGCCTAAAGAACAGATGTAAAGGTATTGGAATCTGGTCTCATAATGCATAAGAGATAAGGTTCTCTCGCTCATGCCTGCTAGAAGCTTTATTTTAGTCTGTCGTGGCAGAGACAACATTATTTGATTTTGCTGCTTCCCTACATTTCTAGCAGTAGCAATATTATATCTGTTGAAAAGAAATTGGAGCAAAATAAGAAACAGAATACCCCAACCCCTGCACAACCCATGGATCTCAAAGCCTGTTAAATTCGTGGCAAAGTTTTAAAAGCAAAGGGGATGGAAATCACAGCCCCACTGAAGTCAATGGAAAACTCTCAGTGAGGGACAGGAAACGGGAGCTGGATTTCACCACGTCCCCTGACACTGCCTTACATTAGAAACAGCAACCAGGATGTTTCTGCTTCTCTCACCTCTGACCCAAACCTTTTTAAAAATTAAAATAAAATGTTAGAGATGCAGCATCAAAGGGTTGGAGGCACAAAGGAAGCGTGGGCCTGCTCCTAGCCCTGCACACTGGCAGAGCTGTGATGCCGATGAGCCAAGGCAGCAGGTAGGACATTCCCATCGGCACGGCACGCTGCCTGACGGATGCCAGTGCCATCAGGAGCAGCAGAGGGGCTGTGTGACACACACCGGTGGCTGGACCAGATGGAGGCTTTGGACTGCACTGCAACGTTCGAGCTGTCCCCAGATCCAATGGCAAAGTCACGTGCCAGTTTGTTAGTCTGGAGAGCTCGAAGCGATCCTGGGAGAAACCCTTATCCCACATAAATCGTCTGGAGTTGATGGATGGCAGGAGCCTCAACTATAAAAATCGCAGCCAGAAACATGATAAATAGTTGCATCCTGTTAAAAATAGGCAGCAGAGCAGCAGGCACTCAGATGCATTGGCTGAGGAGGATTGCCAGTCAATGACTGAACTGCCAAGGCATTTTGGTGTTCAGCTTCAGAACAGGCTTTCAGGCTATTCTTGCAAGCGAACAACCTCTGTAGTAACCTGGTTTTCAGTACACATCGAATTTCCTCTGGGTACCTCAGGAGCTGGCAGAAGAAAGCCCAGAAGAATGTTTTGGTTGACTCTGGTTTTTGTATATAGCAGGTACTGGAGCCAGCTTCTCTTGGCCAAAATCAAATTTTTCCCTGTGGGCATCATTTAAATGTGTTTGCTTTACCACCAAATCCTTATTCTGTATAAAGTACTCAAGGGAAAATGTTGCCTCCCTGCCTCCTCCAGCAGTGTTCCTGCGTTCACTGTAACAGTAGCGTATTTGCATGGCGCCTGCTGCATTGGAGGCTCAGACTCCCATAGTGCAGGTAATAAACAAATATTACTGTGAGCTTTCTGGAGCAACTCCCTCTTCCTCATAAGAACTTCTATAAAACAGTTGCTAGATTACAGGCGGAAAAGCAAACCTTTCAAAAAAATTCTCCCAACACTTAAAATTACAAACTAAGTGCGTCAGTCACATGTGGTTTGCTCTGTATGCAGAACCAATAAAACCTTGCAAATTTCAGTTGCAGACCTCAAAACATCCTGTCTGTGACACTTGAAACTTTCTCTCACCATGAAATTTCCACAGTAGCATCCCAAATCCTTCCCCAGCCCTTAGTCTCCAGGCTGCTCTAGCTTCAGGTCTCTTCCATGCTCCTTAAACACCCAAACCCAGTCTTCTTTTCATCTCTGCAGTGCCCTCCTCCTGCCCGGTGTGGTTTCTACCACGCTTCCATATGCCCTCACACCACTTTTCCAGCCTTTCAGCTTGGCAAGAGACAGCACATGCTGTGACTCAACCAAAAATATGTAGATTTGGATGGGGGAGCTCTCAGATGCCAGAGAGCATGGGTAGCATCTTCTCTCCAGCTTTTCTTTGGTGGAAGCACTTACTGGTGTCTTTCTTCCCCGAGTACTGCCATTGCCTTGGCTCTCTGCCAAATTTGATTCCATGCTGACCAGTGGAGATCAGAAGCTCATAGTTGGGGACTAGCACATAAACACTGTGTTTGTGTAACTTTTGTGTCCCTAGGAAACAAGGCTGAAAACAGAAATATGAACTATGTCCATGTTTACAGATATCTTTCTTGCTAATATTTCTGATGAACTCACCCCTGGGACTCTGAGCAACTCAGTGATAAACACTGCCTAAACAGAGAGTAAGGCATGGTCTTTACTCCAATTAAAGAAGGCAAAGTAAAGTACGAAAATCTGTACCATTCAGCTATGAAGTAATGGCTCTTGTAAATAGGCAGTGAGGAATAAATCACACACACACATGGCACACAAACACAGGGATAGTTTCAGGCTGGGATCATCCGTATCTGGTCAGCTGAAAACAAAGATAGATACAAACTTGTCCTATCTGAACCCAACTTTAAAAACACAGTATTGTGCATTCACAGTAGCTCAAATGTTAAATATAAAGCCTCATCTATCTCAACAGGAAATGCTAATAAAAGGAGTAAGACTTAAACCACATCTCCTGTAGGGCATCAAGTTCCCAACTTCAGACTTGCAGCAGAAGCTTATCCTCTCTAGAAATTCACTACTCCACTGCCTTGCCATTAAGCATCTGTCATATTTTCCTCAATATCCATGGGTTCAGGACACTCATTGGCAGGGGGACACTTTTCTTAAAAATCCACTTGGCCCAGGCTTGAATCTCTATGGGTGCAGCCTCTCCTCATGCTGCTGTTTCACTTCACTTTTCCCTGGAGCAAGGACTGACACCTTGCTCAGCCATAGCTCAGGGAAAGGCCACGGAATTAGCAATCATCTTAGCTCTAGTAACAGTCTATACAGTCCTGAGCTTGATGGTCAGGCCACTTTACTAGGAGAAACACCTAGATCTGCCCAAATTAGGCAGGGTGAGGCTCTGAAAACAGGTTTTCCATCTGTTGAAAGATTGCTCTAACCAATGGATGGTGGGTGGAACTTGCCCACAAGCTCAGGAAGTAGCTAAGTGGGGAACATGGGCCTCTCAGCTTACCTAACTATAAGCCTGAATGCCTCAGCTGATTTGGGCCTTACCTTAAAAATTTGGTACACACGTGAACTGAATCAGATCAGACTTGTTCTCCATCAAGGCTCTGCAGAACACTCAACCACCTTCCTTTTTCTTCGCTGCATCAGGAAGGAGTTATGCAATTTAAAACTGTGCAGATCAGAGTGTACAAAACAGACTGAGCCCTTCCCACCCAAGAGTCCTTTTACTGTCCCAGGAAGCTCTAAAATGCATGATTGGCTCAGTGTCACGCTCCTAAAAGAGCCCCTTGTTGGTTACCAACGTTGGCAGGGCAGGACTTGAGAACTAGGAATCCTGGTTTGCAAAACACTGCCATGCAAGTAGCTATAAGTTAACTACACATATTGCAATGAAAATGGACATGTAGCGGTCCTCCTCATTGTTTAGCATGGTTTGGTTTTGGGGTTTGGGATTTTGTTTGGAAGGAAAGAGGTTTTGGGTGGGTGTAGAAGACTTGGCAGTGAAGCATCAGGACAGCCAGCCAAATAGACAAGCAGGACTTCCATTTTTACCTCTCTTGTCTTTAATCCGAGCTTTCCTGCAGCTAAATGTATGGGTAGGGATGTAGGGAGGGAAATCTACACTTATTTATTTCTGGAAATTAGGATGAAGTCATTATGGCCTGCACAGTATGTTTGCTATTATGAAGTTGCAAACTGAGCTCCAGAAAGGGCATTTAGTGGGAAATATTGTCAGCTGGCAGTCTCGGGCACTTGAGTACCCTCCATAACATGCATAACGGAATCAATTTAATCCTAGTGAAAGGGACATTGTCTGATAAAGTAATTCCTCTTTGAACACAAGATGGCAGCCTTAAATAAATGCAACCCCGCACAGCTTTTAATCTTACACATCATTAAATTCCTAATTTACACATTATGTTTTCATGGGCCAACCCATAACTCATTAGTGTTGAACTCTTGAGTTGTAAAGACCAACACACTAGACAAATGTGGGCTTCTTTATCCGCTTTTCTTTGGGTGGCAGTTCTCTTTTAATTTACCACAGAGGCAGGCTTCAAATTCAACATTAAGAGAGCTTTCTGATCTTGTGTGCTTTGTGCATCCTCTACCCCAAAGAAAAACCTCTCTGATTACTGTTCTGTACCCACAGATTTTACTGATAGAGCATGGAATATGGAATGGGGAATACCATATTTTTTTAAGCTTGTTCAAGACACTGGAGTTCCTTGAAAGATACATCTTTCTGCGGGAGGATTTCAAACAGGCCTTGAAGTCACAACCAAAACAGACTGCAAATAACGTAGGGTTTGGAGCTGGTCTTCCCACTTTTCCACAAGACTTAACACACCAAATCATGTTTTGATGTCTTGTCTTTCCATTCTTTTGTCTGGGTGTTGTCTGAAAGAAGTCACAAACGCCATCTGAGCAGGAGGGTCTCCACAAGGCTCCAGTACCGTGATTCTAGAAATAATTCTACCAGAATGGATGGAAATGGCAAGAGAAAGGCTATAATCATTTTCTCTGCCTTGGGAACTACAGGTCAAAAATGTCAAGCGTCTTTACAAACCTGGTACCACTGCTTTGGCGTTCTGTGTAAGAACCTAAATGGCTCTTGGAGCAGCTCAGGCCAAGCCAGCCCCTGGTCTCAGATTCCCAATGCAGGCAGGGGCAGTGGGAGGTGTGACTCGCTATGTGGGACCAAGGAAGGCAGAGCAGCAAGGAAGGCTTCAGGCTCAGTTTGTTCTTCCTGGCTGGGCTGCAGTTTGCCATGGCCACAGAGCCACCAGTCTGCAAGAGCTGCTGCTTTGAGAAAGACAAGCTCTGGCAGCCCAAGGCCCTGCTGGGAACTGGACTCAGGTTCACAGATGGATGGAAAGGCTGATCACAGCAAGGAGGAGTTCAGGATCATCCTTTTCCACCAGAGTTGAACAAGTGTCTAGGGAAAGTCAGTGCTCCTCAGGGGAATGTTCTGCTGTGCTACTGTCAAAAAAAAGCCACAAACCTAAAGGAGAGGAGGAGTATTCACACCTCAAGTGTAAACAGTTGCAGGATCTTGTCCCTATCCTCCTCTAAGCCAAATGGAGGCCATCCACAGCACCAGCAGAAGAAATCTTGATGGAAGTCCCCATCTATTCTCTTGCTACTCATGTCTCCAACAGCTCACAACGATTGCACCACTGGGCACCTTACAGACCTTTTAACTATTTTAGAGAATGACAGTGCTGATCCAAGTCATTTGCTTGGCACCCCCATGGAGCTAACTTCTTATTCTTATGGGATGGATGTCTTCACCCCCACCCAGTCCCTTTTTCTATTTATTTTATTATATAGGCATTCATTTCTCTCTAGTTTTCTTCATCCCTCCTTTCTCTTCCTTTGAGTGGACAAGAACATAAAATTTTGTTCGTGGTGAGTTAATTTCCATTTAAAGAGGGAAAGTCAGTAGAGAAAGACATAAAAACCCATCAAAGTACCTTTCTACTGATACCACTTTCCAAGTGGAACCTTCCAGAGGGCTTGTGGATGGTGAGGGACAGTGTGTAGCCGTGGGGGATGTTCTTGTGTGGCAAATAAAGGGACTTTGGCTCTTTCCTGAGACTAAACTACCTGAGGAAGGAGGTGGGCTTGTGATATCAACTGAAATCAGCATCAGTAGGCTTTGCTTCAATTTCTGGCACAGATTTACAGACATGATTTAAAGCCAAACTGGGCTCCTCTATGCCTTAGTTTACTCCTAGAGGAAATGACTCAAACATTTGGAGCATTTATACAATTCCACTCCATGCTCCTGCAAACACGTTGAGACTTGGAGACCCAAGTTGCATTCTGTCTTTTCTCCACATCTTACCCATCAGAGATTGCTCTAGAGGTCTAATGCAACCCCCATCAACATCTGTACAACCTCGTAAGGACAGCATTTTAAAACAATGCATTGCACAAGCATACCAGGAAAGGATGGATTCCTTTTGTGGTTAAAGCACAGCAGGAGGCCCTCGAAGATTTAGGTTCCATTCTCAGCTCTGCCCAATAGTTTGAACAGATCATTCAATCTTTTCAAGCTCCCAGTTCCCCTTTATGAGAGGGGAACAGCTCTTGATGGGAATGCCTGTGAGGATTAATGCACACAACATGAAAGAGGTGAGGGCTGTATTGCTAAGCTGCACGACAGCGAGTACTCTCCTTGGCTTGCCAAGTCTCCTGCACTCCTGCCAGGGATGGGACACAGCCTCCAGAGGTGGCAATTAGAGCACTGCCAAGTATTACAGTGATGCGTGGCACACAGCACGGCCACCCCTCCTTGGCAGGGCGCCTCTCCAAACAGGGCTGAGCCGCACCACAGCTCCCGGGCAGGGCAGAGTCCCTGCAGGCTGCCCGACCCTGCCCACGCAGCTCCGGGTGGCTGCAGAGCCAGGGCGGGCGGCAGGCTGGCTGCCCGATGTCCTGCTGCCACCTCTGCTGCCTGAGCACGGCCGTGGGACCTGCCCACAGCCTGCCTCTGCTGCCCACAGCCTGCCTCTGCTGCCCACAGGCTGCCTGGGCTGCCTGTGCCACGCTGCCCCACTGCCCACGCTGCCCACTGCCCACCCTGCCCACGCCGCCCACACCCTGCCCCCACTGCCCCGCACCCAGTTCCCTGCCTGTGGCACTGCTCACCCTGGCAGTGCTGCTCCTCTGAGGCTTACAGAATCCCCCACCACCTTCTGTTCCCCACAGCCCCTCGTTCTGCACAGCCCCTCTCCAGCCAGTCCCCACCATCACCTCCGGAGTCAGCATTTCCCAGGTGCCTGCCCTGCTGCTGACACAGAGTCAGGCACAGCCCACCTGGCCATATGGCCCAGTAGCCAAACACAGTTTTCCCCTCATCCACAGCCCCTCTGCAACCTCCCATCTGCCCTCCTTCCTTTGCACACGGGGCTCAGACAACCCTTTACACGAGGGCCAGCCTCTGCAAGCCTCGCCAGAATACAGACGAGACATACCCTTCAGCTACACACTGCCAGAGACAGCCCCTCTCACCATGCAGAGGGTTCCCTCTGCTCCCTCTCTTTTGGCCTCCTGTGCATTCCAGACTCCTCCACACCCTGCACAGACAGACCCCTTGGCTCCTGAATGCAGCCACTGACACCTGAAGCGTGCACACACCTGTAGATCCACAACTACAGAGGTGCAAATCATTGATCTTTTACAGGCAGGAGACTGAGTGGAAAGGCAGCAAGGAGGTGTGATCAGACCATTCGTGGAGGGAGACCTTAAAGCCCAGTCACGAGCCAGTGTGCTGCCCTTTAGGAAGTGCTGTTACCACATTTCCAACTGCACCCACCTCAGCCAGATACCAGCTCTGTTACCCACAACGTCACAAGGGCTTCATCTGTACTCACCACTTGCCTGTGCCCCACTGACATTTATCTTCCAGGCAGTTCTCCAACACTGCTGTGATGGACAAACCCTATGGCAGAAGCAAATGTTCTGAATCACAGATATCTCTGCACCAGTCTGGCTCTGCACGTGCAAACACACAATTCCTGGCTCCGGGGCTGTGCTGCATCTCTCCCAAGCACTTCCCACCTCGCTCTATACCTGCACACTTTACAGACAGAGCGTTCTTCTACAAGCATCCCAAATATAACCCCTATGCTTCCACAGGAGAGGCTTCCCAAACTCTCTGTGCAATTCAAGCAACACAAATACATCCACACATCCTGTATGGATTTTCATGTTATCCAACAGTGGTCTGCTGGCAGGGCAAGTTGCATTGTGGTGGCCAAACCAAGGAACAGATCCCTTAGTTCATCATTAGAGGCAGATGAAGTCTGCTGGGAATGGAGACTGGGACTGCTTAGGGCTTTACTCAGCTTATTCATTTGTCCACTTGTATTAAACAAATTATTTTTTAAAATTGTAATATTTATTGCTATTTTGTGCCGTTGTGTCTGTTGTTGTATGAAAATAGATCATGGGCTGACCCTTGTACCAAACAGAATATATCCGAAGTGAGAAGACACAACAACTCGTAAGTAATAGGGATGATGACATTAAGCAGAGTTGTTCTGTTGTCTTCTTCTGCCAAACGCCATGATTTTACTTTGAAAATCTCTTCTCGTGTTTAACACTGCAGTGGGCTGCTTTATGCCTTCCTGCACCTTGGACACCAGGAAAAAAACCCCAAACAGGTTTTTTCTCTCTGTCATGCTGGTAGCATAATCAGCTCTGCCTTGGTTTTCCCTGGCTTCCATCGTCAGTTTCTGGCCATAGGTAGTGCCTTTGGTGAGATTTCACCCCATTTTATGCCCTTTCCATTGTCACAAGGTCAGGTCACTTCCTTAAAAGTAACCTGCTGCGGTCAAGGTTGTTTTCCTTGACCTGGCTGATAGCCTTTTAAATGTTTTAGTGTTTTGACTGTTTCTCAGGTTGAGCACAGGATGTTTGTTGCGCTGGTAAGAGGTTAGTACTGCGAAGCCTAGGGAGTGATATATGGATGGTTCATGCTTTCTTTTGGATTTAATTTTTCATCCTCTAGTGCTCCATGGTGAAAGGAATGTTTGCTGCTTGCCTAGGGAGACACCTGACATTTAGACTTTATCTTCTGTAAAAGCTTGGGCCAAAATTCTCTTCTCTGACTTTGGGAATGGCAGTAAAGGGCACACAGTTGAAGTGAAGGGGGGACAAAGAGGGATAGGTGTCCTTCTGATACCAGGCCACAGTAAGGAACTGTGCAGCCCTCTGATAAAAGTCAGTTCCTCCAATATAAATGAGGTTTTCATCCCCAGGCACCTTGCAGAAACTCCTCAGTCCCAGACTACTCAAGGGCCTGGGTGTGGAGGAGAAGAAAAGAAGAGCAACTTGGGCTACAGTGTCCTGCTATCATGTCCTAACCAGGGGAGTGCTCAGATTCTGGGTTTGGAGCTTTCACAGCCCCTGCACACCCAGGTAGAGTGCAAAGGCTGAAGAAAATGCAAAGAATCTTTGCCTGGAATACTCTGTGCTCAAGCTCAAAGCAATGCAATGCACAGGGTTTCCTTTCTTTTTCTTCATCTTCCTTTTTTTTTTTTTTTTTTTTTTTTTTTTTTTTTTTTTTTTTGCTGGATGAGTCCTAATTTTGCATTGTCCTAACCTGTTTTGGCTGCCCCTGCCTCTGGCTTTATCTCATAATGTTGATTTAACAGAGACAGATCTGAGAGGAGCAGAAAGAATAAGGGAAGGACACTTTTCTGGAGATAAACCTCCAGTGTAAAATAGATAGCTGTGTGAATCTTCCCATCTCCAGGGCATCAGGAGCCATGACCTCTCCCTCCAGTGCATTCACTGTCCCAGAGCTAAACACACTGGCTTTCAGAAACTCTCCCCTTAGGTGCTTACATCTGGTTTTCTGCCTGGGGTAGGAAACACCAAGAGATGCCGTGCTGGTCTTCCCACAGTTCTTCATTCCTGGCTTTCCCTACCCCAGCCAGTCACAGCAGCAGAGGATGGTTCTGAAGGGGAGGGCAGTTCTGTGGGAATATAAATGGTTGACCATGGGTCAAAGATGCCAGAAGAGGTTTATTCTGTGAATGAAAGGTTGAAAGTTTGTGTTTCCCACCTGCCAGTGCCCACACCTGCCCTTCCCAATCATTCAGATATCTGAGCTGCTGTGACTGATGGTCCATTAATAGCTAAAAAGCCCCCTTGGCACAATTGCTAAAAGAGGTATGAACTTTCTGTAAATGGCACCGGTTTATAGTTGTTGGAAGAAATGCTACTTAGATGGTTTCCCAGTTTTCAATAAGGATTTTGTGTCTTCCTTCCCGTGCTCAGTGTGAGGAAGGATTGATATCGTTGCAGGTTGCATTTTTGCTGGCCTTCCTGTGGATAAGTAGCATCTGCTTACATTACAGCAGAATTGTAGGTGAAAGTCTTCTGCATGATTCTTTTATTTTACCAAGTCTGTAAAAGATAGACTGCAGGAAGAAGGACTCAGTTATGCTCTGCCCATTTCTTTTTTTATCAGAAATTTCACTTGCAGGTTGTGTCTGTCAGGTGGATTCTCCATAGTACAGAACGGCTGGGGAGCTTTCCCTGCCATGCTTTGAAAGCAGGCCTGAACGTCCTTGGTCTGGCAGAATTTAGAGTGTGTTTAATTTCCATGTCACTGAAATAAAATAGTATTTGTTTTAGAGATTTTGTGCAATACTGTTGTTGTTTTCCCGGCTGACCTTTCGAGGCTCGGTATTGCCGTGGCAGCAGGTTGCTATGGGGATCACCTCACACGGGTGGGAGCATGAACCAGGACATAAAGATACACTGGGTGCTCCATGCTGCACCTCTTCAGTGGTGCTGTACAACTGGGAATTGCTCACAGAAATCTGGTAGGCTCATTCATTATCACAGAGGAGATCAAGCTTCAACTTATATCCATTTTTCCCTGTATTTTCCTTTATTGTTTGGTGAAAGCAACTTTTTTCTAAGTTAGTTACTTATTTCCAATGGTGCCGTAGGTTTTGTTTTCTATTAGCAAATATAACTTGCAGCAAACCAAGGATCAGTCCTGGAGAGCTCAGGTTAAGCCAAGGGTTTAAGCTATACGTATTTATGATGTAATTACTCTCTTCTTTTTTTTCCCCTTGTTTTTTGTGGGTTTGTATCACCTGTAAGGTAAAAGTGTGTCAGTGGTTAATTTCTCCTGGAGAAATCCAATACAAATTCAGCAATACTTTGCTGTTAGACAGATGGCTGAAAGGAAATGATTAATCTACTAACCTTGGATTTAGGAGATATGGATTTGAGTCTCTGCTTGCTGCAGATTTTCCATGTGACAGTGATGCGTAAATATCCTCGAATATGGCCACTAGCCTCTGCGCTTGAGTTCACAGACTGCAAAATAGCATCACCCTGTCCCTCAGGGCAAGGTGACAAGAATGGAGGCACATGGCCTCAGCCAGGTAATCCCAGCTTCTTTACAAGGGAATCTGCTGGCCCACAGCAGCAGGGTAAGCAGTAGGTGACTGGGAATGAGTGTGGAAGAGAAAGAGATGGCAAAATATTTTGTTACAGCTTTGGGGTGGAGCAGGCATACTCTACGAACTGAGGCTGTGGGATGCTGCGAGGATGGGTTCCACACAAGTGCCTGGCAAAGGCAAGGCTATTTTCAGGAAACTAGACCATAATTTGCAACTGCTCGTGCTGACACAGATTTTTCTATAGTTTCATGTCTCAAGCACACTTCTGTTTTGTATGGGCATAATTAGTGCCAGTGACGGTCTCCCGAGGGAGTGTCTGAACTGGAACTCAGCCATCCTGAAGATACAATATCAGGAGAAGGTTATCCAAGAAAACAGGTACATCCTCCTAATCCCCATTCTGCTTCCTCACGTCCCATATGCCACCTCTTTTATACAGTCCCAAGTATTTATTAGTTCCTCAGCTATTCCGAAGGACAGACCCAATATTTGCCACCCTGCATGTGACATGAGACACACCACAGGTTGACTATGAGCACCACATCCAATCTTCCAACACCTGTAAACATGCACTGTCTCCCCTCCCCCTTCCAAAACAGATCTTCTCTCTGCCTTTTTGGTGAAAAATCCATCATCAAAAGTATTTATTTGTTTTAAGTGAATCCAGAAACCAAGTCTTCGAATTGCTCTCTTTTGCAATTTCCTGAGCCGACCCCACTTCTCTGCACAATTCATCATTGCTCTCTTTGTGCTCTGCCTGCTCTACCCCCAAGAAACATCCAAAGACATTGAGTACAGGCCTTAGAAGCACACATGCCTGCGCATGGCTGTCTCTACACATCCTGAGGCTGTATGGGCTGAATTCTCCAGGATCTGGAGCTTGGGGGAGGAATGCATCCAGCAGACCTGTCACAGGCAGGGGCCAGGAGAAGTATTGCCAGAGTCGAGTGTAAAAGTTGATATGTTGGAGGGAAAAATCACAAACATTCCCCAGCAACTGTCATCATGGTCCATCTCCAAGAAGGGCTTCACATCTGGGAAGAAACTGCCTGCGGGTAATTGGGTTTGCTGGAGTTGCCTCTCTAATTAATAAGTGATTTGACTTGGAGATTGGAAATAATAGTTAAAATGATGGCATAAGCACAGGGGCACTGGGGCTGCTGTTGCTGTACTATTCAGAAAGGACTTTCCTGCACAGTCTAATGACACTGTATGGCAGTTTGAGGAATGTGAAGTTGTTTGCCCAGGAGACCAACAATGTGATAATATTGGCATATAACCTTCTAGTATTTGAGTAATTAGTTGCTTAGCTACTTTGGATAGGTCATTATTTTGCAAACTGGAAACATTTGCAAGTGGTGATATTTTCCTCGGTATGGTGAAAGAGCTAAACCTATTCTGGCAGTGTACAACTCCTAGAAATATATATGCATAAATTGTTTCTAATGAGACCATCTGCCTTTTATAGCCCCTTTGGAACTAAATAGTACCCAAAGACCACTCTGTCTTTTAGATATCCGTGGTCAGGAAGGCTGCTCCTGGCAATAACAATATGTAGTTTTTTGCAGCTAGAGAAGCTTTTTGATTTCTGCATTTCAAGACGTGTTTGTGTGTGCGTGCGTGCATGATGCTGCTTATATTTGTTAAAGTTATTAGAAATCACTGTCCCAAATCTCTTAAGAGATAGCATCTGGTAACTCATCTGTTAAATTAGTATTTTCAAAGATAACAGAAAGTTCGATCTTTCACTTACAGGGCTGGGGGCACTTGGCAAGGATTCCTCGCCATGTCAGGATCTTCCTGTATTTGCAAAGGAGCAGCACTGTTTTAAAGGAGCACCCTCAATTTAAAAATCACAGCTGAGTTGCTCAGACTCAACATCTCACTTTGAGGCATTCACATTTTGACACTGCTGTAAAAACTGTGCGACTTCCAGAGTGTTGTGTGCACGCAGCTCCCACTGAGCTCAACACGGTGAGGACACAGAGGGGCTCAGCACCCCTCAGTCTCCAAGCAGCTGCTGTCCTGGTGCCCAAATCAGGCCTAGGCAACAAGTTTCTTCTATTACTCATGTTTATAACCTCACACCAATTACTACAAAAATAACATGATAACCTGTAATTCAGCACTTGACTCCTCCTTGCCTTCTCTGGGCTGGAGCTGACTGACTGAGAATAGGGGAGTCAGGTGCTTTTCTTCACATCAGGTTCTCAGTCATACCCCCTCTCAAGCCCTTCTATAGCAACACAGACCTTTAAAAAGCCTCCACTGGCTGTTTGTTTGTTTGTTTGTTGCTTTACTCTGCAACCACGTGGATGTATTGGCTTTAGTCTGAGGATTTGTAAAGTCATGCTCCATGTGGTTTCTCTTTAAATACTCCCTGCAGTTTCTGTCGGAGGAGACCTCAGGCATGTGCTGGGGGACAGCCTGTCTGGGAGGGATGATCTGCAGGGGCAGGGCAGTGCTCGGGGTCGTGTCCCCTGGCAGCTGGTGAGGCCAGCTGGAGTGCTGACCTCTGGCTCCAGTCTGGCTGTGGCTGGGCACACTGGGCATACTGGGCACGCTGGGGAGCGAGCAGGGCTGGTGAAACACCTGGTGAAGGAGGAGGAATACTGCGCTTGCCAGGAGGGAGAGGAGGCCAGGCACACAGGTCATGGAGCAGGGACACAGCGTTCCCACTGCAGAGGTGCCTGGCTGTTGAGTGGAAAGGTCACCCAGGGATTGATTGTCCTGAGGCAGCTCCACAAACCTCTCCTTCCCGAGGAGCCCCTTCCTCTCAGCGTGAGGCTCCAGCCAGTCCAGAGCCCTCAGAAACCCAGTGTAGGCACAGCCTTTCACCTTTCTTTGGATTAGCTCAACTAAAAGCCGTGGGTGCCCGTGGGACAGTGCACAGGAGGGATTTCCAGGGTGTACCTGGTAGGTGACCAGCCCTGAGGCAGTCAGATGTTTCCATGATACTCTGTCTTGAATTAAATATTCTATGCCAGGTCACGTTAATTAACATTCCATCTGTCATAACACAGCAGGGTAGTGAGCTGAGGTGGGGGGGAGGATAAACACTTTCCTATTCACTACCTGCTGTTAATTAGAAGAGAAATCAAATAATAAAATTTTTTTTAAAGGCTGCACTCCTTTTAAGGGTTAGTGAATCAGTGCTTTGTGATAACTCAGCTGCTTCAGGTGAATCTAAGGTCTCTAGTATAGCCAAGATTGATCCAGAACTTTAGTCAATGAGCTTAGTGCATATTCTCATCTTAATTACATCCTGACAGTAGCCATGCTACGTACAGCTCAGGACAAATGCACATTCAGGAGGCTCAGGGTTGGAGGTTTTTTCAGTCATCATCTCAGATGTCTCCCTTTGAAATCTCACTTGCCCTATTTCCTCTCAGAGGAAAGTTTTGCTGGGAAGTTTGACAAAACTCCTTTGGTGTTTTTAGAGCTGTAGCACTTTGAAATGTATCTGAACTTTCCTTTAGAGAACTTTTTCCTTTTTTTCCCCTTTTCTTTCTCAGCTCAAACACACTCCACAATTGCTTGGCCCTGTTGTGTACCTGTTTGAGGTAGGTTAACTAGCATAATAAAAATATCAATGAGTTAGCATCTTGTCCTATTTTTTTTAATGCAGAAAAATCCCATTTTCTCTTCTCACATCACATGTGCAGGAGTCACCACAGAGTTTGTTATTTTATCTTACTTTATGGATAAGTATTTGTACACACTGTGGCAATGAAGAATGTAACACATGAGAGCTCTGGTGATGCAGGTGGCTGTGCACCAGGTGTGTCTGCCACCACAGCCATGCCATTTATGATCCTGCTGAAGCTACTTGCTCTGCTCTTTGGCAGGGCTGTTTTTGTAGTTTTATCCAGCCAGCTTTGCTGCTACATCTGCATTCCACGTAGAAACCTTTACCAGTACAGAACAGCGGTATTCCCCCACCTACAAAACAGCCTGATGCAGACACCATGTGACTTAGCCCTAAGAGGACAGCTCTGACAAAGAGCTTGGTCCCTGATAGTCTTTGTTGCTGAGATAATGGGATTTCCAAGATATGGGGCTTAGGGAGAGAGTTTGCTTGTCTTTTGAATATAATGGCTGGACTTGTGTTTGGTATTGTTTCCAGTGAAACACACTTTAAAGCAGAACTTCATTTTTATCTTGGCAGGTTTGTTTGTTTGCAAATACGGAGCCTCTATCATCAGGCCAGGTCCTCTGCAAATAAGTGCCTTAGTGTGGTTAAAAAAGGCCATCCGTACATAAAAGTTACCATCTGGTCTGTAAACCACAGCTCAGGGATCAGAGGGGGACTTCCCTTGCACTTCTGTCAGAGCTCCAAGACGCCTTCCTCTGGACTGGGTCACAGCTCTGAGCTGTAGCAGTCTTTGTGTGTTTCAATAGAAATGAGCAAGAGTTCACATCTTAGTCAACAAATGTAAGGAGCTCTAAAAAGTAAATCAACACGAGTAAATTGCTTCTGTTGCATAGAGAACATTGGTGAGACCGACGTCACTGTTATGTACACAAATTAAATCTTACGTGCATGAAAGGGCGTTCAACCACAGGCAGGAAAAATAAAAAGTTCAAAAGAAAATCCATGAGATAGGCAGAGTAGGGCCCACGGAAGTGGATGGCCAGAGATGGACAGCAGAGGAAGAGCAGGAATGGACCCGTGGGAAGTCCAAGAGGGTGCTAGGTTTAGTCCCTTTCATTGTAATCGTAATTTGCTTGTGTGACAGAACCCCTGGAGAAGAAGGGAAGTGACAAGACAAATGGCTACATTCATTTTCATAGGTTTGGGCACTGAGGGATGGAATCCAAATTGGCGGAGTAGGTGTTGTCAAGTAGTATTTCAGTGGGTAGGAGTGCCAGGAGGAAATTTTACTTCTTACCAACTCCAGCATGAGATGGACTCACCAGAAAATACTTACCAGGGTGTGACTAAAATCAGAAGTGGACAAACAGGGTCTTCCTTTAGCTGTTCTGCCTCAAGTACCACCCTTTGGACATAAAGAACACGATTGGAAGCTGAAGCCATGAGGGAAAGTGTCTTCACCCCACCTGCCGGTGCAGACAGCCCTGGCAGATGGCTGGAAACAGCAAGCCCTCCGGTAAGACCTGGTGTTAAAATCTTAATTTTTCTGTTACAATGTTACAAAATGTTACAATGGTGTTAAAGTGTGACCACGAGGTTTGAGAGGAACCTCTCTGTGTTCCCCTCCTGCCTTTTCTTCCTGGTCTTCAGTTTCAGCTCTATCTCTGTGGTGCTTCTCTAGCCCTTTCTGATTTTATTTTATCCCCTTTACACAAAGACTCTTTTCTTTTAGGACTTGTCCCTGTTCCCTGAACTATTTTTACCAGTTCCACCTCAGTCTCTTCCCCCTCTGACTCACTGCTGGGAATCCTCCCCTGGATCATTCCTCCTTTTCTCATCCTCACGGCGTCACTCGTCCTCTGCTAGAGGTCACAGCGGGAATCTCTTCTTGATTCCTGGCTATTAAAAAAGTGATATCTTGGAAATCCAGTGCCCGAGGGCAGACTGGTGACTGCTTCTTCCAAAAGCAGAGCAAACGGGCTTCTGTGGCTCTCACAGGGTTTAGCCGAGGCACCCATCACTTGTGAGGTTTGTACACTGAAAGGGGAAGTGTCCTTACTGTTTCTGCTTGGTCCCCCTGCATTGTCCTCTGGATGTTCAACACCTGCCAAAAAGGACTGGGCACTGGGTGGGTGCTTGTGACCCCTTTCTGACCCTTTTTGGTCAGAGAACAGCCACCAGCTCCTCCCTGGACATGGCCACCTTCAAAGGCAAAACTCCGTTACTTGCCGCTGCCTCCCAACCTTGCTCCTGCAGAAAGTTGTTCTCCTTGTCCCGTTAATGAATTTTTAAAGGCAATAAATCTTCACTTCTTTTAATAATTCATTTTCATCTGATCAGATTCCAGGTGGGTGTTCAGGCTCTCACTTTCTCCTGGGACTCTGTGGACAGCAAGGAGCCTGTAAACCACATCATTTGGAAAGACGGGCGCTCACACCCCTGCCCTGAGCCTCTCCAGCTGCCTGGGAGCTGCTCCTTCGGCTGAGGCATTCAGGGAAGCTGTGTCTTTAAGAGCCGCATCCCTTCCCAATGCCATGCCTTTGGGGCTGTGCTCTCCCTCCCCCAGACCTTAGATTCCCTCTCTGCAGGATGTCGGCTGTCCTCCTTGTCTCCTCCCTTCAGTGGGATGGCTTCCTCTGCTCTCGCTGCGATAAGAGTTTGTTTTCTTCTCCAACATACCCTGGGCTAATACCACTCTCTGCATTTTTCTGCTTTGATACCTGCATTTATGTTCTGATTTCTTTCACTCTCCTGGGGCCATACTGCCTTTCTTTTCTCACCCAAAGCAGCTCTGCAGTAAAGACAGGTATAACTAATAGCACTGGGCTTCGTCAATGAAGCAGAGTTCAATTTACCCTTTGCAGAGATCATACAGGCAAGAAACATCAGGCTAAGATTTATGTGGAACTGTTTGTCTAAATGGGCTTCCTACTTCCTTATTTCCATGGAGCGAGGAAGCCGCCAACATCTGCTCTGTGCCTGATACCACTTCCGATTCCACAAGTAGAAACTTTTCCCAAGAGACAGGAGCAAGTAGTTTCCCAAGCTGGTGGGGTTTTTGACTCAGGGGCTCTGTTTCCACCAGGGAGATGGATAGAGGCAGGGTGAGGAGCTCTGCAGCTCTTGCCTGCACACAGCCTACATGAGCAATGGAAATCCTTTGCCTCAGGCAGCTCAAACACCACTTGCTCTCAGAAGGGGAGACACACAGCTTGAAGTCAGTCTTCTCAGAGGGCATGAGGGCAGAGGAGCTCTTGTTTTTTCCAGGCACCATGCATTTCCCATCCTCTCCAGAGAGAAAAAACCCCACTGTTGCTTCCATTGGTGCTGTTGTGCAGGGCTGATGTGAGAGGTGATGCTTCTCTTGCCCAAACCGTGGCAGTCTGGTCTCCTGAGGGACAAAGTGCAGCTACTGGAGAACAAACAGCATGTCCAGAGCAGGCTCTCTGCTGCTGGGCACTCCAGGGGTTTGGTGCTGAAGGAAAACTCCACTGAGCCTCAGACCCATACAGACTCTTTTACACCCAGGCTTCAACTAGAGAGAAACCCAGTTTTCTACCTGAAGGTTATGTGGTTTATGGCTTTTGGAATGTGTTCTAAAGCTTTTATGTGTCACATGTGGCCCCCTGCATGGCTGTGCAAGCATCCCAGTGTTTTACTGTGCAGATGCTCCTGCCTTCAGATGGAAGGGGATGTTGAAACTAATGAAAAATAGTCTGATTTTGTACTAGACCTGTAACAAAATAATTTGAGGGGAATGCGTTAACTTTTGTTTTATTTAACTTTGCCAACTTTCAAGTCAGCTCTCAAGCACCCAGAAGGTTTTAGAAAATGTTTAATCTAACTCAGACAATTTCCTGAACTCCCTAACTGGACCACCCCATTTTCTGAAACACTGCCAAAAGGCCTCAGTTACTCACAGGCTCCAGCGTGCTGCTCTTTCACAACTCCTTGCTGTCCTCTCACCCCACTCTCGAGCCGTTGTGTGTGCCTTAATATAGCCCAGAAAGAGGAACCTCGCAGACCTCGCTGTCAGTGCCTGATGGAGCAAACGCTGCCGACAGGGCTGGGGTGCCTGGTGAACCACTGTCTCAGCTGCTTCCAGGCTGTGCATGGTGTGAGCATGGACACCCAGCCTGCTGCTCCAAATGTGCCCTGCCCACCCTCCCAGCTCCCTGCCTGGGGCACGAGCCTCTGAGCTCGGTGTCTGTCCCTAGAGAGACAAGGGACCACTCCCTGTTGTGACCCTAGAGGACAGTGGTGCAGCCTTTCTTCACCCTGGCTCACACGCTGGGTTTGCTGTCCTGATGCCCCTGATCCTCCCTGCCTGTGCTTGGCAGAAGGCAGCAGGGGCTGTTTCTCACGGTCCTGGGACAGAGGAGATGGTGAGCATCACCTTTTTTCTCTCACCTCCCTCACCGCTGCACGCTGAGTCTGTGCAGCTGTACTCATAGGGGCATATACAGCACACAAAGGTGCCAGAGCCCTCAAAGATGCGTCTTTCAGACCTGAAGAATTATTTATTTTTCCAGCAGAACCGGAGCGTAGCACAGTTTTAACAAAGTTGCAGCAAATTGGGATTTTAGTCACTCCCTCATCGAGAGATGCTTGCTGTTTGGGGACTTATCATCATGTGATAAAAGTTTCCTCCTCAAACTTAGTTTCCTGCTCTTCTCCTGTGCTTCCCTCTGTTGTCCACCCACACTGCTGGCTCCAAATAAGGGCAGAGAGCTCCCTAGAGCTCTCCACCACCTACTCATCACCCTGCTGTCCTTCCTCCCCTGCCTACTTGCCCTGTCCCTTCCTGGTCACAGAGGAAGTGGGATGACAAGAAAAACTGGCTCAGCTTTTCCAGGGATTTCTGGAAGGATTTGTTCCCTGGACCTGGACCTGGACCTGGACCTGGACCTGGACCTGGACCTGGACCTGGACCTGGACCTGGACCTGACTGACTCATCTTTAGGATTTTTGCTGGAAAAGGTGTTATGCATCCACAAGTCCAAATGAAATAAAAATCTGGGGGGAAGATGATAAAGACAGCAGTAAGAAAAGTGATGAATTAAGCTGCTAGGGTCTGCAGCTTCTTGCTGGTTAAAACTGTCACAGAACTCATCAGAAGCCATCCAAAGTGCTGGGGTCAGAGCTTGCTTCACAGAACGTGGGATGCCATGGGATGCTCAGTCCCAGCACGTGCAGGAAGCTGGAGGTGTTCCCAGCTCCCCAGGCAGGGCTGGAAGAAGCAAAGAAACCTCCAGAGCACAGGGCTTTCCTCCCCTCTCCTATGGGAAGCAACTTTGCTGCAGGGGGGACACTGCCAGTAGGGAACAGTAATTTTGTGAAGGCAAAATTTTGCCAAGAGCAAGGGCTTTCCTGGAGGCAGAGCCATCTGAGAATGGCAGGGCTGGGTTCCACATACTCGAGATTGATGGCTGTCCTTGGGTCTTGTAGGTAAGGTGCCTCTCTTGGGAGGTTAAACCTCCTGCTTCCGCTCACTGGAAGTCTCTGCTCTGATCAGGATGGCACACAGGGCTCCACAGCTCCAGAGTCAAGGAGTTATTGCTCGGATATAATTTCCCTATCCTTCACAGAATTATTGCAGCAGGGAGAGGATTAACAGGTATGCAAATCACAGTGGGGGTGGGGGGAGAGCTATACTAAAAAATTAATAAATGCCACGGTGGTATTGCTGTTCAAGCTCTCTGGTGCCTTTTTAGGAAAACTAATGTGTTTGCAGGGTGACTGCAAGCCTGATGGGAAGAGGGAGCCAAGAGCCAGCCTTCTCCCTCCTGGCTCCTGCTCTGGGTCAGCTAATAGGATCTCCTGCACAGCTGGGGCTGGGAACAAGCAGCCACCAGCCCCTGCACACACACCCACACCCACACACAAACACAGAGTGTGCACAACTGCAGCGTGTCCCTCTCAGATGCTCAGGACTGCTGCATGCTGAGCAGGGGAGGTGGCAAATGATGGCAGGAGCACAGGCAAAGCTGCCTGTAAAGCCAAGTGAGCGAGGGAAGGCACTCGCCAGAGTGTCAGTCTCTGCTGAGACTGGCTGTGGTCCCTGACACGCTGGGCTGCGTTGAGACCTCGTGTCATCCTGCAGCCACACGGCACAGCCTGCTCCTGCCGTCTGGCCGTCAGCTGGTGGTGGCCAGCAGGGCCAGGCAGCACCGGGGAGAGCAGGCAGCTGGGTCCCTCCCTCACCCCGGGTCCCTCCTTCACCCCGGGTCCCTCCCCAGCCACCCTGTCCCAGCTCCCCGCCCAGGTCTGATTTAACCGGGGGCAGCCCATCTTCACCCCTACCTCACCTACCCCAAGAGAGCACAGAGAGTTTCAGGGGGTGGCTAATGGCAAGCCAGAGTGATTTGAATAAGTCCCTCAGTGCCCGATCTCAATTTCTAAATAAGTCTGCTTTAAATTACATTGATTTATGATTCACATATTTTTATTTGATCAGTCAGTGGTGCTGCAAACCTTCAGGCGCTTTAGGTGTTTCTAATCTCTCCATCCTGTTGGATGGAGGCACCGCTTGCAAAAGGCTTGTTTTTAACCCCTGAATCCACCAGCCGCTCAGCCAGGACTGGCCAGAAGCCTGTCTCCTGTCCTCTCACTGGGGCTCTTTTCCTGGTGTGATCATAGCATGGATTATCCAGCATCTCTGGGGTGTCCTGCTGTCACACCAAGACACTCAACAAGAAATCGGAGTGAGGATATTTTGGACACTGGTTGTGACAGTCCACACCTCTGGGAGTTTACATTTTAACATTTGTACCAGGAAATCAGGTCTCTCAGTGTCACGGGGTTAGACAAATACCTGATAAAGAAATAAACCTGTCAAATAAATTTACTTTACAAAGGACCAAGCCCTGCAGAAGTCTCTGCTGTGTATTTTAAAAACTGCCTCACACCTTCACAAACAGCCTGCCTGGGATACTGCATTCCTGTGCACTTGGGAGCCACTGGCAGCAGGAGAGGGACCGTCCTTGGGGCTGTTTTGCTGTGATTCAGCACCAGCTGCTGAGCAGATCCGCTCTGCTAATCCTCCTCCTCCCCCAGCTCATCCTCATCCTCATCCTCCTCCTCCTCCTCCAGTGCTGGCTCGGTGAGGGATGGGGCTGACTCACCTTGTTCTGCCTCCAAAGCAAAGGGCCCCACGGAGCACCAAGGGTTACTGCAGGTGAAGTGAAAGCAAACACCGAGCAGGAAAGGCTTTCACGTTGTTATGAACTTGGTGGGGTGTTTGAAGCCCTGGCAAGTCAAACGTGGGCTGAGCGTGAGTCTGCCTTTCTGAGGTGATGTGCAGCTGTGGAAATAAGCCTGGGAAAGGGCTTTCTGCATTCCCCCAGCCTGTGCCACATCTCCTGCTGTGCTCACAAGATAGCCTGGGAGTGCCTGGGCGGCAGTGGCTCCTTCCCTCCTGACAGCTCTTGTTTACCATTAAATAACCTTGAAGCCGGAGACGCTGCTTTGTGTCCGCGGAGCCGTGCGCTGGTCTGAGGCGCTGCTTTCTCGGGAATAACACACCCTCCCTTCTCCCGTGCTTCCCAGCACACAGAGCTGCTGCTTCCCGCTAGCCAGGGCCCCGACTCCCAGACTTACAAAGCACCTTTTTCCCCGCAGCGTATTTGCATCTCTTTGTTGATTTTGCTAATCAAGCTCACTCCTGAGCCTTTGAAAACTGCAGTGCTCAAAGGCACTCGGTCTCTTTGGGCACGGCAGCCATTTCAGGAGAGGTAACCCCTCGGGGACCAGGCAGGTTTGGTCACTCTGCTGTTAAGGGTGCTCTGTGTTGGGAGCACCAGCTGGTGGATGGGCAGAGCATCCAGATTTCAGAGGCACCGGCTTACCCAACTTTCTGAGCCAAGGTAACGCCACACTGCCACCAAAAGGGCAACACTTCCCTGCCTGTCCCTGACCCCTTGCCCTGCTCCCAGACCCAGGCAGCACTGCCTCCTCCCCTTGCAGGGGGATGGGTGATCTCCCACCCTGCACCATCCCACCCTGTACTCACCCACCCTGAGGGGCTTCTGGGTCTGGCCTCTGCTGGTTTAGGGAGTGCAACCAGCCCAAGTGGGGACATTTCCAAGCACTGCCGTGTGCTGAGCTGGCCCTTCAGGGAGGTGCCCCAAATCCCCAGGTGCTCACAGCAGCCACTGGGTAGCATAGGGAGGGTCCCCGGGCTGGGGAAGCCCTTGTGCAGGGCAGCCAGGCAGCTACAAAGCCACCCTTGTGACACGGAGCTAGGGGACAGAAGGATGAACTCACTCTGGAAACCCAACTGCTCATGAGTTGGCCCAATTCAGGAAGGAGAATTACATTTGTGTAGACTGGCAGGTCACAAAGATACTTAAAAAGATGTCATGAAGTGGGGAGACAAGATACCCAGCTTCAAACTATTTGTTTCCCTCAGTGCTTTATGCCATCAGTTCCAGCAGCACAGAAGGGAGCCCAAGCCCAGCCCCACTGAGTGGTCAGACACCAAATGCCCATCAGATTCCTGTGGTGGTGGAGGAACTTCTCCTCCACAAGCACCCACAGACCACTGACACAACACTTGGCTGTGGCAGCCCAGGTCTCCCCACTGCCCGTGCTGGGCTCTGTGGTTACCAGCAGCAGCTTGAGAGCAGCCAGGCCAGGCTGTCACAGAAGAGCCCCTTCGGCTCCTGTTGGCTCCAGCGCTGAATTTGCATACTGTATTTGCCAAGGGTTATTAGTGTTGATCAGCTGTTAAATAATCTGCCCTTTTCATTTCAGGAGGCCTGTCAGGACTTGCCTTCACAGAGGCTTTACTTAAACAGGAGTTTTATGGCCTATTGGAGAAGGGTTTTCATTAGGTAGCCTTTTCCTTGAAATTTCGACAGCTACAAATACTAAACACCGTCTCTGACATCAAGAGCGTCTGCCACATGTGTTGCCTAACCCTCTACATCCTCAGTGAGTGGAGCAGCCTGCAGCCACAGAGCAGTGGAAATCGGGCTGCAGGCCCACTGGCACTCCTCCTTGTGCCAAGGGAAGACCCGAGCCAGGAGATGAAGATAAAAGCAGATCCCACATCAGAAAATTAAATTAACCCCTGTTGGAGAAGGGCGCTGTGAGCTTGTTGTACACAGGGTTTAAAAACAGCCTCACCCTGCTCTTCACCTGCAGGGATACAGTCTTTGGGGTGACTTAGGGTTGTGTTTCAGCATCCTTGGTTTTATCTGTGTCTCTTCAGGGCCATACACCCTTTGCAATTAGCCAGAAACAGGAGCTCCGGAGCCTGGGGAGGCCGGGAGCACGGGCCAGTGGTTCAAAGGGGGTGGCTTGTGACTCACAAGGAAACAGCAGGATGGGGTAAGAACCGCATTTCGTGGTTAGGCAACACCGTCAAAGGACTCTGGAAAGTCAGGTCAGGAAAAAACCTCACTTCAGGACTGAGGGGAACTGCAATAACCAGCTGGTTTCCTCACATGTAATTATGCCCACTACCCTACAAATTTTTTAAAGAGCCAGAAAGGAATGAAAAACATGGATGTGGTAGTAGGGATCTGAAGAGAGGGTTGCTGTGCATACTGGATAGTCTTGAATAGCCCAGTAGAAAAAATGTTGTTCTACTTCACGGGCAAAGGACCTTGGCTGTTAACAGCAGCAAATGAACTAAAACACCTGCCTGCAGGACAGCCCCACGCTCCACATCTCCCATTCCTCCCACCTGCACATTCTGTTGAACTCCAAGGGCTTTTCACCACGGTTCCTTCAGCAAGGGGTAAGAAACCCACGGTGCCAGGCGAGTTTGCTGCCCGCTGCCCACCCACCACGCTGGGGGCAGAGCTCTGCCCTCCTCCTCGCCAGGGCTGAGCCAAAGCTGGTGTCTAGGGGGTACCTCCGGGTGGTACCTGCCTGCTGGCAGAGAAAAGGGGGAGCAGGGAGGTCCCTGCAGAGCCGAGGTGGCCAGGTTTTCCCCAGCCAATGCTCAGTAGGACAAGAGGGTGGCAGTGGGTACCACAGCAAGCTCAGTCTTCACTTCCTCTCCCACCACTCCTCTGGGGAGAAGAAACAAAAGCGGCTGTGAAAACCAACCAATCTGACTGTAACAAACCATAAAACATGGGATCAGCTCTCCACCTCTGGCTCACCTCGCCGGCACAGTGACTTGGTTGTGCCTTGCTGGTACTGCCTGTGTTACGGTCATCAGGCAACAAAGCCAGCATTTAGAATTGATTAATTGATTTGTACATTAAATAGGTATTTGTGCTCAATTATTGGCAGGTTTGTTAATGGATTACTATTTAAACAATTGTGATATTTTAAATTACACGTTATTTTATAGATGCACATTTACTTAAAAAAAGAGCGCCCCTTGCATCTATTAACATATTAAAAAGAAAATAAAACATTCAGGCTGTTATAATGCACAATGTGGCATTACTCTGGGTGCTTCCTAAGCTAGGGAAATCTTATTTGTTTAATAATAAGTTATCCATGAATATGCAAATCTGCATCAGTGCAGTACCTCACTGCTGTCACTATTAATGAGTTGCAAATTAATGTGACAACAAAAGGAAAATCTATTTAGTGACAGATTTGTGGTTCATACCTGGCTCAAGAGAGCAGCAGTCTACAGTCACGTCAGTCTGCTGGAGGAAAATGTGCACATGGCGTGGACGAGGTTTTCTTCAGGACTGGCAAACCAGAAACAGGTAATGGCTCTCTTCACCCCAAGGGCAGGAGGCAGTGCTGCTCCTAAGGATCCATCACTTAACTTGCAGGAAAATACTTTCTTCACTGTGCAAGCAGGGGAACCCATGCAAACCACACTAATGGTGGAACGCAGAACTAGCAAGACTGATGCAGGTGGACACCATGGTGGGGTGCTCAGAGCGTCATCTTCTTCAGATCTCTTTGGAGATTTTTGACATTACTCCAAGTGAAACTTGCTGGATGCCTGTCACCTTCTCCTGCTCCTCCTTCCAGTAGAAATGCAATGGTGAATGAGCACACTGAGAAAAGGTCTGTGTCTTCACAATTATGGCATTCAGCTCTTCTGCCTCGTGTGGTGGTGCCAAGCCCTCTCCTGCCACCACTGGTCTCATACTGAAATGAAAATATGTTCTGCAAACAATTTAAAGCAGATAAAATGCTATTTTTCTGGTTACCTTGGATCTGTCCAAGTTCAAAGTAATAATGTGTGCCTTTTCCCTGTGCAAACTGATGATGCTGAATGTTTACCAGCAGCCCCACAGAGCCCAGGAATGGCAGCTGCCTGCACTTACCACTGCCTGATACTTTAATGCTCAAATGATGGGTCTCATCTATAGTTTCACTATTTAGCACAGAAATTAAGGGAGGAGTCAGCTTCAAACTCTTTTGATTCATGGAGTGAGCTTGGCCCCTGGGAGTAGTTTTTAAAATAATTTCCATTCTCCTCCTGCTGACTAAAATCACAGAATCATTACGGTTGGAAAAGACCTCCAAGAACATCAAGTCCAAAGGTTAACCCAGCACTGACAAGCCCACCACTAAGCCATGTGCCTAAGCACCACATCTGCTCTTCCTCTGACCCTTGCTTGCCACTCACTGCATTAGTCTTTGGCACAAGACTCCAGCTCAGCCACCACAGTGAAGCAGAAGAAACAAGAAGAGTGGCTGGAGGGAGAAATGACCCAAACGGGAAACTCCCAGCGCTGACCCCGCTCTGCAGAACTCTTGGGTAAGGCAGGAAGGAGAAAGAGGAGTTCAATATTTTGGTCCTCAGCAGGATCGCTTATCTCTGGGGAACCCTCCCAGCACTGCCTGTGCTGTGACTTCCCCTTAGCCTCCCCACCAGGCAGCCAGCCTGGAATTGGGGATTCCCTGGGATTTCCCAGCCAGCAACAAGTAAAAATTTGACAAAGGAACCTCTTTTAAGCAAGACTCATCTGCCTGCTCCAGCTGGAAATAGGGTTTTTCCCTATCGCACCAGTGGTTGCCCAACACCTCCACAGGGCAGCAGAGTCCCAGCCAGGCAAATCCAAGTGATAAGCAGGGGAAATTCAAGGAAACACCTTGGCTTTGTCCCCAACAGCATCAACACCATGCTCTCACCTTGCAGGAGGCAAGAAACAGGCTCAGCAGGGTTTTACCATCCCCAAAGGCTGCGTTTCCATTTCCTTGGGTTTTTTTTATTAACCTGGAGCAAAGCCAGCGGTGTGAAGCAAGCATCTTTGGCCCAAGGAGGACGCACAGGAAAGTGCTTTAAAGGAGAGTGGGTTGAGATCAGAAACTGAACGGCTGAACACAGCCCCCACGCTGGCTGGAGCTCGCCCAGTTCCAGCCCTGCAGGATCCAGACAGTCCCAGCGCTGGCCAGTGTTTCACTGCCCTGCCTACACTCCTGTCACAAAGCTCACTCCCTGCTGGCACACTGCCATCTCTCCTCTCCCCAGGTAACTCTCCCCTGGGCTTGTCTCCTCCAAAATTACACCCTGCATCCAGCCTCTCTCAAACCATCCAGCACAGATGCAGCCGAGCCGGCCTCGTGGCCCCTCCTGCCTCACTGAACCCTCTGTGCTCCCCCAGGCACCCTGGCACAGCCAAGTCCCTTTAAAAAAGGAACATCCCGGAGTATAGAAGGGTTACGTTCTGCCCAGGGACAGCGCTGGGATCAGGTGTTCCCTGCCACGGCCCTATTTTTAGAGCCCAGCTGCCCAGGGCGGGCACACACACTGGCATTACAGCAGCGTGAGGATATGTTACTGTATTTGAGCACCAGGCAGAGCCAGCATGGAGAAAGCCCAACTGTACCCTGTGGAGGCAGGGAAAGCTGACTAAGCAGAGATGCTCGAGGAGCACGTGCTCAGGGTTCTTTGAGGAGGAGCTGGCCAAAAGAGGAAGCCGTGTCAATCCTTTGTTTGCCCGAGGGGCTCGGCGAGAAGTGAGGTGTCTGCCACACACCCCGGGAAGTGGCACGGAGCTGATTTATACCCAGCTCCAGCCATCCAAGCATTACACAGCTGATCAGGTAAAGATGTCTGTAACAACTGCTTTTAATGTTCTTCTTCGCCTTAAGTTTTCTGGCCCACCTCTTTTTTCTGGGAAAACCAGGGGGTGAAAGCAGCTGGCACTATTGAGAAGTGTCTGTGTTTCAGTTCCTTGCAAAGCTGGAGACTGTTTTAAAAGGAAATCTAGCATGCATATAAAAGCTGTGCAGGAGAGATCATCGTCTTTACCCAAAGTCTGGAAAAAGGATGTCAGCAGACGTATCAGGACTGAAAACTCCCTGTCTTGGGCAGAAATGGGACTTCAGCTTCCAGCAGCAGCTAGCTTTTGGACCCTTCTCTCACCTCTTGGCTCAGCTACAAAACCACCTTACCCACAGGAACAGCCCCGCTGTAAAGCCACAGTACAAAGGTCTGGCAAAGAGTCACCAGCAACACACCACGAGAGGCAACAGCTCTGAGTCTTCCCCTCCAGGGCACCTTCAGAAATGAGACATTGCTCCCCCTTACCTTCAGCCTTCAGGACAGTGGAGAAACTCCCTCCCAGATGCTTCTCCCAGACTGGCCAGGTGCTCTGTTCCAGACCCTTTGGGTGGGGTCCTGGCCCTCATTGGAAGAGCAGTGTGATTTAAACCCCTCAGAAGCAATTGGCTATCATAGGACATACTACTCTTAGTAACACCCTCAAATTAAAACTCAGCAGTTTTGAGTTCACAGCAAGAACTTCCTTCCACAAGGGGAAGGCAGAGAGGATCTGCCCAAGCCCAGAGAGCCCAGCCTCTTAGGTGCAAGTTCCCAAGCTATGCAGAAGTGACATTCTGGTCACTGTCCCTTTAGATTCCCCAAAATGTGCTCATAGCTTTAACGCTCCACATTAAAACAAAAGCATTTCCCCTGGTACTATTTTCCTCCACTCTACAGACTTCATTGAAAAGAGAATTCAGCCAATGGAAATTAAAAGGATGTCAAAGGAGGGAAAATGATTGAACCTATCTACAATTCTTTAGCTAAAAGGTGGTGCAGAAGGTATTGTGAACACCATTTTTAACACTCTGTCCCACCAAAAGAGCCCGCCTGATGTTTTCCTGCAACATTGAATTTAGAAAGCCAGTACAGACTGTACCCCAGATTTCATCAGCTGCTTGCCTGCACCTCCACCAGCCCTGCCCCACTTTGGAAACTACTCCCTCCTTTCATAAACATTAATGAGATGAAGCTCATGTCACAACCAGGCATGGAGTTAACGGGAGTCACTTTAGCCTCTTCATTTCTCAACAGTTTTATTGCCTTTAAGAAAATTTTTGTAAAATATAAATACAAAGGCAGAAGATTTACTTACAAAGTTAAAACACAGATCTCAAACATAAACACACAATTCAGAAAATTTAGTTTATGTACAGTTTCAAGCAACTTCAACATATGTTAGTTTTTCAATATTTTACAAGGTACAGAAAAAATAGTTCAAAGTCTTCTTTAAATAAAGAGCATAAAATGTTTAAACATATATAAACAATCCGGTTTGATGTGTGAAAACTAAATTTCACAGCTTTTAAATTAGGATATAAAAGTTCTTACAATTAGTTGATGCGTATGGATATGGTTTAATTTATATTACAAACTATTGAATTATATTCAATAGTGTTTACCTGGCCAAAGCAGGTAATTCTGTAAACAAAAAAAATGAAAATAATATCACCAAGTGCCTTACCGAATTCTATCTCCCAAACAAGCCACACGACTTTGATCACATCACCTAGAAAAAGTATGTTCTGTGTAATCAGTGCTTTGTATGAAACAAAGTCAATGTGTGTGGGTGTGTTCTTTAAAAAAAAAATGTGTTCCGAGTAATAACAAACTTATCCCAAAGCCTGTGTGCATTTAAAGAAACATTATATAACAATTCTGTAAAAACTGATTGAAGTTAAAAAAAAATTCTTCCAAAATCCATCCAACTGGAATTCAGATCTCTTATATAAAGGAAAGATATTTTCATATTTAATAGTGTCCTTTCTTTACAGAAACGATTTCATTTGAACACATATACATAAAGAAGTAGCTGTATAGAGCACTGTACATTAAATGGCCTGATGGTTCACCAGAGGATGTCGAAGGCAGGGTCCTCGTGTGGATGCAACCAGTGAAGCTCGGAGCCCAGCAGAGTCTTGAGCTCGTTTGTGAACTCTACCAAGTCCAACAGCTCTTTGCTCTCTGGGTTAAAAGCTTCGAGGTCCGTAGCACAAGAGAACAACTGGCTGAGGGAAGTCTGTTTGTAAAACTCTGCCTCCGTGATGGTGACAACCTCCAGGTTGGGGAAGTTGCAGCGGAAGATGCGAGATGAAATTTTTAGCCTCTTCACCACGTCCGAGAGCAGAAGCCAGTTCCGTGGTCTGCAGAAGCAGAGGAGAAAGAGGCTCCAATAACTGACATTAAATCACAGGACTCTTGTCTCTTCCTCACATCTCTCTGTGACAAACCCTCCCCAATCCCACAAACAGCCCCTCTGAAATCAAGGCTGTCACCCACGGGTCGAATGTGACAGATAAGCAGGTGTGCATGTATTTATTCAGAGTACTGCTGCCTGCAGCTTTGGGGAAGGAAGGATCCAGGCACGCAGGGGCACTGGAACCTATAAAACCTGGGCTCCTCAGTGCCCATGTGGGCCAGCAGCCATCCCAGCTCATACAGCTGAAGGTTAGCCCAGCTGAGCCCAACTTTCATTTCGCAAATTAGGAGATGGCTTATAGTTATAACCACAAAATTCAGCACTCTCTGACTTCCAGAGACGCCAATATTAAATAGAAGCCAACAGTGAGTTGGTTTTTTGTCAGATAAACAACACAGTTTTTAAATTCAATCTTTGTAGTTATCTACTTCAGGGAACTTAAGTTATATCCATCACCCAAGTAACAAAACCATGCTAAAACCCACACTTCTGCACGATCAATATTTAAAACTAGCTGTCATCAAAATCAGTGCAAATGGTGAACAACAGCTGTTTACAAATCTAATTTATATCCTAGATATAATAGATAATACAACTTTCCAGGTCTCTGCTTATTATTAAGTATCACAGACTCTTCCCTAAGAAGCTTATTTGTTTATTCCAATTCAGAGCTTTAAACCAGCTTTGCAACAAAGTCTAGAAAAGCAGTAACGGTGTCATTTTGTCATCCACAAAAGCATGTCCACTCAGCAGCAGAACAGAAAAGCCCGCAAAATACAATTAACACCTTACAAACACGATATCCAAATTTAAGTGCTAGAAGCACCTCTATTTTGGGAAGCTATAAACAAGATGCCTGTCTGGGATGAGGAAAGGAGTTTGTGTTCAAACATCACTTGTCCCACTCGAGAATATGACAGTGAAAACTCAGCCCTGACAAACCAGCCTTTTCCCCTCTCACCTCCTATTAGTTTATTTCCAAGAAAACCCCAGCAGCTACAGTATTGATCTCTCATTTATGTTAAAAATCTATGTTACGTGCTTTTCCCCACCATCACAAACTGCCACCGACCCAAGCAGGTCATCCCAGCTGTTTTTACCCCAAAACCTGTATTTGTTCTTACCCCTGAGAGAGACACACTTGAATGTTGTAACACGGTAAGGGAGGCTCATCCAAAAATTCAAATTCAAACACATCACTGAAGCCATCTTCATCTTCATCACCTGGGCCAGGAGGATTTGCCAAGACATCAAATCCAGATTCATCTTTTGGATCTAAATAAAATTGAATAAAGGTGCTAAGTCAGCAATGAAAAGACTGTTGCAGGTCTTGCTTTATTTCCCCAATAACGTGATCTGTAAACAAAATCAGTTTGCTTCCTTCTTAGCTTCCTCCACCACAACAGAGCAGCCCCCACCCCCACGTGCCCCATGTTTTTAAAGTCTCTGCATACAAAGAAATAAAGGGCAACATTTGCTCACCGCACACAGAGCTGCCATAGAAATCCCAGTACAAACCAGGGTCATCAACACTTCGACCTTGCAGGTCAGTTAAGTACTCTGGAGAGGAAAAAACAACAACAAAAACATACTGATGAGAACAAAAAGCTGGCAAGTTTAGCAGACCGCACGTCACAGAGACTCAATTCATGTCCTCCATACCTTCCATCAAAAACTCCCTCACCATATTCCTGGCACACACGCTACAACCAACAGCACACACACACCATTCCCCCACATCAAACAATGACCCACCACATCAAAGGTCTAACAGGGACAGATCCAAGCTTAAGCTTCAGGAACTGCGAGCAGCATCTTATTTCTGTGAAGATGGATGTGCCACATTTTTTGGCCTTCACAGTTACTCTGGACACCAACTTGAGGGTGAAACTGTGGCCCCAAATAAACTGATGAAAAAGGTTTTTCCACAGATACATTCAGAAGATGTAGTTCTCTTCTACAGATATAATCTGGGAGATTTACAAGCTGAATTGGTGAAAAGATACTGGGATTCAGGATGCCAAGAAGTCAAAGATGCTGGACTTTGCATTAGACTGCAGTCCTGATACACTTGTGTGCCTTCCATACCGCACCCTTTAAACAGGTAAACAGATGAGTACTTAAACTCAGGGACTATGAACACTGCAAACATGCTCAGAGGTAAGTTATTAGGGAATGCAAGTGTCTTCATCCAACAACTAAGAGGGAAAAAAAACCCTAAAACCATGTTACAACATGGACATCTTTAAAGACAAGAGCCTTTAATATATTTTTACAGTATTTCAGATATAAAACAAAGCAGAACTGGCAAAACCTAAAATAATCTAAGATAAAAAGAAAGACCATGGGAAAACCTGAGTATGTTCAACAAACAGCTATTTGAATTGGCAAGGTTCTTGTTTTCATTTCAAGCAGAAAACTGAAGGCACCGAAACAGCCCGCTGACCTCCTACCCACCTATCAAATCTGACAGTGGAATAATCCTTATGACTTATTAGGAGTTTCAATTAGAAGGAGCCCCCAAGCATGGCTGTGCTTCCCCACCTGCAGCCTCTGGGTTCTTGCAGGCAAAGAGGGAGCTACTGCAGCCCAGCCCACCCCACGGCTCCTCGGCATGAAGTCACCCCTGCCAGGCAAGAGGGACTTTGGGGGACAGGGAACAAGCCCCCATCTGCCAGGATCAGAAAGCCCCATGAAATGTGGGCACAGACCTGTGAGGAAGGTCTCCATGAGCTCACTGTGGGTCATTTTCACAATGGTCCTCCCAGAGTAGGTTGCAAGTGTTGGATCAGCACCATAGGACAGTAACAGGCGGACAATTTCCAAGTGGTCGTTTTCGACGGCGTCATGGATTGGTCTGGTGTGAAGTGAAAGAAAAATCACGGCGTTACATTTTGACTCAACAGTGTTATGCAAATGTTTTTGACGAGAAACTTCTGACTGCAGATCAAAGTTATTTATAGAAAGTAACACTATTAATACAGCTGCCAATCATCTTATTGTCGGTGTTACTTGCACATCATCCCCTCCCCTCTTGTCTTCAGTCAGACTGCTCAGGGCAGATATTTCTGTTACGTCTATTCCCTGCTGTACACATTTTCGAGGGACAGTAAAATAATTACACTGCTGTAACAGAAAGCCGGAGTTTGTGTGAAGCCTCACAAACATCATTTTGCTGCAAGTCACTCTACCGTTCCAAATCCCTGCCAATTTAACAGCGTGTTGTGGAATAAGGCTCATTCAGCCTGCCTCTGGGCAAGCACGGAAATCAGTTACCCAAAGCTCCTAAATTATGTACACAGAAATAAGTTATGAAAATTTGCTAGGAATTAAACTTCCGCGCAGAACATCCTCTTTAAACAGTACTTGTGAATATATTTGCAGCACAATTCAACCCTTCTAATCAGAGAATAGAAAAACATGTTATTTTAAGTGTAGTCCACCCAGAAATTAACGCATTTTATGCGGCGTGAGCAATCTATACAAGCTCAGACATAGATTTTGTGAGCCTTCAGAAGGATTATTCATTAATACACAGGCCTGCAATTCCAGGTTTAGAATTCCTTATCACTAATTATAAATCGCATTAACTTTTGCCTTTAAAATTGATTATACGTAACGGGGAGTTGTCTGGAAGTAGAACATATTACCCTTCAGACTAATGAAGATGTGTTAAAATCCCATCTTTTCCTTAGACAGCAAGAGCAGGGAACTAAAAGCAGAGTCCAATGTGTGGACAGTGATCACGGCAGTCCAACTCAGCTCAACGCTCCTCCTCCTTTGGGCTGCCAACACTGCTGCCCCCCAACAAGGCTTTCGAGCTCTGAGGGAGCTTGCATTTAAAGGCAAGGAAGGACTTTAACCAGGACCACACAGTGCCTTCCTGGAAAGCTTTCACAGTGATGTTACAAGGGGAAGTCACCTGGAAGCAGAGCCAAGCAAACCTCTCCGCTCTGTCTCCCCATCTGCCAAGCAACGCTCGGCCGACAACCAGGGCTTCAACTCCCTCCTGCCAAGAGGGCACAGCCCACCACTCCTGCCTCACGTGGCAATGTCCCCTCTGTGTCACCACTGCTTTGGCATGACCTGGCATCCATGTGAGCTCGGGGCAGAGGAGAAGAAGATCAAATCAGTCAGAAGAAGATGGCACACCACCGTTTTCCCATCTACCATACAGCACTGCTGGTAGGAGGGCAAGGAGGGGTACTTTGATAAGTCTCAAAAAGATGTTCCAGATGTATTTACTCCAAGTACTTTCCAGTAGGCTGTGACTTAGGGTGACTAACAGAGGCTACACGTGAAGGGTTCTTGCTTGCCCCCATCCTGCTGGAAAGCTGCATGTCGTATTGGTTTTGACATGTGAACAATACACTGACATGAGGAGGTGCACTTGGGGACTTGGTGGCTTGTTCCCTATGGTAAGAGGGCTTATCCCATGCTGCCTGCCTCCTGTACATCCCCTGCCACCAACAGGGTGAAGAAGCAGGTGATCCTCGAGCTGCTGAGCACAGTCCTCAGTCCAGCTTGTGCCAACCCTCAGACCCTTGGCAGCAGAGAGCACAACACGTGGACGCCTTCAAAGCCCAACATACCACTCTTTGAAAAGCCACCTTCACATTTTAAGACCAGAGAGGTCC
This sequence comes from Pachycephala philippinensis, assembly GCA_013397055.1. Taxonomy (NCBI): domain Eukaryota; kingdom Metazoa; phylum Chordata; class Aves; order Passeriformes; genus Pachycephala; species Pachycephala philippinensis. The sequence goes on along the minus strand of VWZT01004833.1, from coordinate 38,830 downwards.
ACAAGGATCACTTGCAAAGGGTCAGGATATCCCTTCTCAGTTTCTGAGGGAATGTCTCTAGCCTAACACTGAAACTGACGCCTTTGAGACCGACAGTGCTGGAGGAGCCAGCATTCCCGGGATGCCCTGCAAGTCTCACCTTCCCACCTCCACCTACTGACTCAGTGCTTCCCCACAGGGGAAGCATCACATCCAGGATCTGGCCAGTGCTACATCACAGTGTCACATCCCAGGTGACACCAAGCAGGAGGCAACAAATAACAGAGGTGGCAACACGGAGGATGCAGAAGTATCGGGTGTTTCTTGCTGTCAGCAAGCATCTGAGGCCTGAGCTGCTGGGTCATGGCACTCTGAGCTTCTACAGCAGGAAAGGTCAGCCTTGCTGCAAACCCTCCTGTCCCCCACTGGGCATGAAGCATCCCTGGCTGAAAGTCTGGCAACAGGCACCGGGAGCAGATGAGAGTTACGGCTGTTGCCAAGTGCTGGGAATGCTCTTTCTCCCCCACTCCCCCTCGCTTTACTGGAGTCTTTAATTTTGAACTCTTTTTAAATTTTATTTCGGAGTTACGATTTTCTGGTTTTGGGAGGGGGTTGAGGGGTGTTGTGGGATTATTGGTTTGCGGGTTTTCTTGTTTGCGTTTGGGGTTTTTTTTAAACTGACTTACCTAAGTGGCTTTTGAAGCAGTAATGAATTCAAGATGATCCCTTAACTTATTAAAAACAGCATCTAAATCACCGCCCAGTGTTTCAATTGATTTAACGACACTCAGACGAGTTTATTAAAGGGTGCCTGGGCATTCCCCAGGAAGGAAAAATTGCAGCACATGGGCTGTAACCCTGTGATGGAACCTCCTTCTCCCTTTTTACAGGTCACCAAGCCCAACGTGGTGCTGCAGACAGAGGCAGCGGGGCAGGCAGCGGGGCAGGCAGACCCAGATTCGTCATCTCAGAGTACACAGGGAGGCTGCCCGGGCATGAGAGGGGAATTATAGAGGCATGGGGAAGGAAAGGTGTAGTAAAGCAGTGCGGAAGAAGGAAGAACAATAAATAGAAGGAAGGAAAGAAAACACTGGCAGGGAGGGGGGGAAAAAGGAGATTCCCCATAGATAAGTTAAGGGAGAAAAGGCCAAAACAGAGCACTGACAGACTCTTTTACTGGCTAGAACAGCTTCTTGGCAAGCTCGTGAGCGGGACCATGCAAAGGCACAGCTATTAGTTTGCTTCTCCCAGCAGGGCCAGCAGAGGAGGGAGTATTCTTCAGTCTTGGCAGAGCTTAACCATCCTCTTTGTAGGATGCAAAAGCAACTACTGGAATAGGCAACTTTTTCAGATGTGGAAAAAAGAAAGATCCCTGGGAGTCCTCTCCTGGGCTGCTTTGCCCATACAATCTCTTCCGCCCTGAGCTGGGTGGAAATAAACACTCTCTATCCCTAATGGTACAGTTAACGTAGCACAGCTCGTTTCTAAAATAAACCCTTCAAAAGGCTCCAGAAGGATCTGGGGACATTCGAGAGCTGCAATATCCTACAAAAGACACACATCTCAACCCTCTCTTGTGTGCTGTCGAATTCTTCCTACTATTTTTACTGCCACTAGAGTTAGGAAAACATTTCACTGGGGGTTTATCATTCCACCACCAAAATTATAAACTATTTAGACCAGTCAGGGTTTGCTCTCAGCCTTTCAGGCACCACCAGAATTCTCCTCGCTGCAGTAAGAGGTCCCGTAACTGGCCGGGCAATGCCATATTTCGGCGCTGTGTTTTTGTTTCCACCCGCTGCGTTACGCAAGGCTGCCCCTCGGAAGAGGCAAGGCACGGGTTTGCAGGAGGGCAGCTACGCAGGCTGACTCTTCTTTAACGCAATTAGCTGCTGGAAGGTATGGCTCTGCCAAGACCAGCTGAAAGGACACAGGAAGAGAGCCATCTTGGCATGGTCCTCGCCGGGGAAAAAAATAAAAAAGGCTGAGCTCATCAGCTGCCAGCGGGAAGGATACAGCAGAACTGGCTGCGGAGAGAGAATCTAGCGAGAGCGAACTCTGAAGCGACGTGGAGCCCTCGCTAGCAGGCAGGGGACGCCTGTATTTTTGGCATGTGGCTTTGTTTCTACAGTGGCACGGGTTCAGCTGGGGCATGCTGCAGAGGTAAGAGGAGAAGAACAGCGAGATAAGGCCAAAGACACGCGGCAAACAGCCTTGCTCATGTCAGCCTGAACACCCCTCGTCAGGCTGCTGCACTTACTGGGGTCCTGTCAGGGAAGGGAAGCTCTCACCTCTTAAGCACGGTCTATTATTATTTATAGGTAAGACGATTAAGAGCCCTTAGTGACTGCAGCACCTCGGAGACAGGTCTTAAAGATCTCCGGGTTCTACAATAATCTTTGATTAGGCACTAATTGAGCAGCAGAGTGCTTGTGTATTCAGGGTCTGCAGGCACTGCATGTGGTCTATCGGCACAGAGTTTAAGGGGGAAAACATCCAAGACCTACCACATTTAGCCTGGCCAGATGTGCTGTGAACAGGGCAGAGAGGGACATCCTGTGCCGAGCTGGGGTGAAGAGAAGGGCTGCACCATTCCCACACCCCCAAGTGCTGTCACCTCCTTGCCCCTACACCACAGTCTGGCGCTTTGTTTGTTCCTGGCTTAACCGAGATTTCTGGTACTACCAGGAACCCGAGGCTGAACGCCTGCCTCATCCCAAAACACACACATGCAAAGCCGCAGCACGCTGATCAGAGCACCCGCAGCACTTCAGACAGGACCGAGAGATGCACAGACTTCACAGAACCTTCCTGCATCCCTGACATTCACATGGACATCCTGTACAGACCAAAGCCATATAACCTCACCAGCAGCAACTTCTCAGAGTGCCCTCCAAAAAAGCTGACGGCAGAGGCAGAAGGAACAGAGCCCAGAGCTTCAGGTGACCCCCAGGCTGCCTCACTGCCACAGCTGCACTAACACAGCACACGCAGTGGCATCACAGCTACATCACTCCTCTGCGCTGCTGTACATTAACTGAGCACAGCCACACACACCCACTGCCTCTGTCTGCAGGCTTGAGAGCTTCCACAGCACGACCAAAAGTACCTTTGGACAGGTGAGATGGCAGAGGGGACAATAAAAAGCATATTAAGAGCTATTAAAAAGAGCAGGGGAGGAGGACAAGTCTTTGATGGTGCATTTGATGGCTTTTTGAGTTTTGTTTTGGCGTTTTTTTGTTGTTCTTTTTAAGACTTTACTGTATTTCTAAGGGTTGAACATGTTCAGGAATTTAATTTTAAAATCAACACAGTTGAGGAAGACTGACACATCTTTTCTCCTAAACGTTAAAGGAGAAAAACTTTCAAGAGAGAAATAGGATTTGTCTTATGAATGTCCTGACTTACTCTACAGAGACAGAGAAGTCTAGTTCTGCCAAAAGGCAGTGCATTACACAGATCCAAAGTTCCTTACAGAAGCTTCTGCTCTCTGTCCTGCCCAACTCAGACCATCTTTCCTCAGCATATTAGTTGTGTTTTGGATTCTTGCTGTCAGTTGGGCAGCTTTCCAAATGAAAAGTAAGTCTGCCCTCAGAAAAGAGAGGCAACAGCACGCTGAGTTCTGACATTACCATCTATGATCAGATCATCATTATGTTCATTTCTAAAATCCATTTTCCCCAAAACAACTTTTCAGGGTACACTGGCCAAGTTTCTTTCTTGAAAATCAGATCCGTCTGTGACTAGAAATCAAAGGTGGACTCTGAACTGGCGGGTGATTAAGACTGATCAGACACTTCCCGGGGAAAATTTTCTATTTAGGTTATTCCAGCAAGTGAGACAAAAATAATTTAGGATTCTTTTTACAACTCGCCGCTGTTGGCACAGGTCACCTATTAAAGCTGAAGGCAGCAGAAAATGTGAGGCTGTTTGGCAGCCTGGAGAGCTCAGAACTCTTACAAAGAAGCGGGCGACAGAGGAGGAATCTGACAATCCAGTCGGGTTTTAATGTTTCTCCAAAAAGCTTTCCTTTGGGCTGCAATGGGCTGGTGATGGGCCGGTAACAATGGACCATCACGAACTTTTAATGGACCATCCTAACCAGCCCTCTTTTTGTTTTCCTGACTCCTCCCTCCCCAAGTTAATAAATAAAGGGCTTAAAAACAAAAGAAGCAGGCTCTTAGTTACGCTAATTTTACCTCCCTGGCTATTTGGATGGTGATAGGGAAGGCGATAAACCATTCAAGATAACAAGCTGCAGGAGATTCGAAGAATACAAAGCGACCTGTCCCCAAAATGCACAGACTGAATAATGCTCTGCATACGCTCAGGACAAGTTACCCCAAGGTCAGCCTCGCAGAGGTGGTCAAAGAGGTGCTTTAGGAGTACACAAGAAGCTTAAAAAAAGGTCCAGAACAGCACTTTTTTCTCCACAAAGCAAAAAAAGAAAAGCTCGCTATCTATTCTGACAGCACAGGAACTAAGCACCCCTACTATTCTGTGAAGGAAACTAAAAAAAAAGGCTAATTCGGCATTAAAAAAAAGTAAATCCAAAATATCAAATGAGCAGATAGTTTAACAGTTCAGCAAGCAACATTTTTGTACAGCATACACAGGGCTCGCACACCCGATCGCCACAAAAGCCTCAAGTGCTCTCAAAAGTAACCCTGCTAACAAGGCAAGCTCCGCTCTCCTGGCACAGCTCAAAGGACCTGGAGGGCACATGAGCACGACTGCAGCTCAAGTATCACTCCTTCCTGCCCTGCAGCTGGCAATCCCACTAACTAACAAAAAACAACCCAAGCACAGCTTATTAAAATTCCCAGAAGAAAAGAGAAATTACCCTGAACTCGAGGCACAACAGAAGCGTGTCCCCACTGCTTTATTAACCAGAGAGCAGAGGAGGTCACCGAGTCCTGCAGCAGCAAGGCAGCGTTACCTGCTCTGGGCGTCTGAGGGTGGGGAGGCGGGACAGGGGGAGGATAAAATAGAGGCTAAGAAGGGAAGGGAGGCAGCGATGAGTAGTGCTGGGCCAGGGGTGCTGCTAACCTGGTTCCATCCTGAGCGCTGCAGTTCACGTCCGCGCCGTACTCGAGGAGATGCCGCACGATGCTCAGCCAGCCCCTGGCACAGGCCTCGTGCAGGGCACAGTAACCCGCGTTGTCACGATGATTCACATCACACGCCTTGTTCTCCAAACAATACAGAACCACTTCCTGGAAACAGGAGGGAAAACAGATGAACATCGAGTTATTTCTTGCCGTGTGAATAGCACGGATTTCTCTGCTTGAAGGAAAAGGGGCAAAAACACAAAATCCGTGTGATATGCTCAAGTTACCCTCTATGAGATGGGTCAGTCAAAAGGATAATAAAAGGGAGCTGCTGACAGTCCTGTCTGTTCAGGAGACACAGCAGAGACACGACTTTCCTGAGCAGACTAATTTGGGCAAAGTGACATCGAGAGCTCCGTGGCCCATAGAACCCTGTAACCCCCAACATCAGGAACTGTCAGAGAGAGAGAGAACGTGCAAATTTCATAGACAAAACTCACAGTGTTCCACTTCTGAGAACTTCCACACATAAAGCTAGTGGGAAGGTTGTTACTCTTACATCTGCAATTTTTAGCAGAAAATTCTGCGAGTGCAAACAGCAGCACAGCCGACATCGGTTTGATTTTAAAAAGAAAAAGTGCATGACCCGAAACAAAACACATTTAAGAAACACAAAGGATGGTTTGCTATCAGCAAACAAAAACCAGCCCGGCTCTATCGAGATCGGGGAAATCCCATTTTCACCCACCCCGGTCTTCTGCATGCAGAACTAAAGCCAGGCGCCAGGTTCCAATAACGAGCCCGGCGCCGCAGGAAGCCATGTGAATTTAACACAATTCATCTTGCAGTCAAATACACCACGCTCCAGAGCCTGGGCCAGACTCAGCTCTGCGCGGCCGTGCAGCCTTGGAACAATGACTGCTCCATCACTCAACCGAAAATTTAGGATGGTGCGAGTCTCCCTCGACTTGTGCCGGATGCAAAAGAGAGCAAAGCAAAACAAAAAACATTTCTAAGAGATGCTGAATGCATAAAATAGCCCCCACGTTCCCAGATTAGCAGTAAACCATTAATTTTGCATTTGAGCGACGTCCTTGCAGAGCCGGATACGGCACGGAGGGGGCGAGTGCTTGTTTTGCCAAAACAAGAGAATAAAACGACGCCGGGCGCACTGCATTTGTTCTCCCCGTTTCAAAATAAACCGGAAAGCCCACAATAATCTGTGCTCTGGGTACACCTGACTCGAGAGCTGGTATCCAGGATACAGCATGAAGCTGCTCTTTTAGCAGGCCCTCACTAACCAGGCTGGAGCTGAGAGCTAATGAGCTGCCTGTCCCAGGCTCCAGAGCATCCCCTCCACCTGCCACGGGGGAGGCACCCACCTACCCCTGGTGCACCCCCTGGTTTAACCCGGGACCCCCACAGTCCCACCTCTCACCAAAGAGGGGCTCTGAACGCTCCTGCTGATCAGCCCAAAGGCCAGAAATCAGCCCAGAACGGATGCTCTTTACCCTGCACATGCTCAAGCCCGTAAGAAAGGGCTGTGCAAAATTATACTCCGGAGGTATGAATTTTCCTTCAAAACCAGACCACCCTGCCAGGCAAATTAGCAGATGGATATAGGTAGCAGAAGCAGCTGCCGTTTCAGCTCCACTTTTAGCATGCAGTTACCATTTAAAATAGATTCTGCAACTCAAAATAAAAGATGTTTCATCTATTTTTGTAAAAAGGAAAGGCTCGTCCTAGGGTGGAATACCTACTACTGGACAAAAAAGCTAATTTTGTCGGGCAATTCTGTGTTAAGAGGCTATAAGAAGAATGTCATTAACCACAAAATGTAACCATAAAGACCATAAAACTCTACATTGTTAATTAATTAAATGCCTCATTAACTTTTTTTAACATGATTTATTCAATTTACAAAAAAATTAGCCATCATTGCCGAATACAGGAACATGTGGTGCCACAAACAGACTTTTGGTTTCACAAGCATTTCTCACTAAGGGTCCGGGAAGGCTGCGAGAGTGCCACAGGGCAATTTAATGTCTATTCAGGTGCTCTATTTAAACCAGCAATCTGAAAATCACTCGCAGTTAATCCAGAGTCACACCAGAACATAACCAGACACCTCCACCTCTTGCTGCTTGCAGTTTCCTAGCCAAACTGCAAACAGCAGTGTCAAAATACGCACATATGCATGGTCCATCCTCACATGCAAGGAGCTGCCCTTCTTATGTACTCCTTTTCCAAGGGGTCAGCATCCTCCCTGCCCCAAAATGCACTATTCCACTACACCCAACCTGGAAACACAGCCCTTGGGTGAGGCATTATATGCTGAACCTTAACACTTCCCCCCAGCATCACAACAAACCCCAAAAGTGATGCCCGTTCCCGGGCAGGATGCAGGAGCCCTAGGGGAGCTGTGCAAGGGCAGGATGATGCTCTGGAGCTCCTGCTCCTGTGGCAGTGACACTGGGAACTCCCCGTGCCTGGATAAGCCCTGCCTTCACACCCTATCACACACCACACACTGCTAATTTCACTGTCTTCCCAGGAATGTTTTAATACCAAACTGATGAGAAAACTTTCCAAGTCCACTGTCATGGTTTCAACTTAGCCAGTAGCCAAGCCCCAGGCAGCCACTCATTCACTCCCCCAGCAGCAGGATCAGGGAGAGAATCAGAGAATCAGAAGGGTCAAAGGTGGAGAACTCATGGGCTGAGACAAAGACAGTTTAATAGGGAAAGCAAAAGCCATGCACACAAGCAAAGCAAAACAAGCAATTCATTCCCTGCTTGCCATGGTTGGGCAGGTGTTTGGCCATCTCCAGGAGAGCAGGGCTCCATCACATGGATCAGTGACCTGGGCAGACAAACACATCACTCCAAACGTCCCCTCCTTCCTCCTTCCTTCTCCAACTTTATACACTGATCCAGGATGTCACGTGGTCTGGAATATCCCTTTGGTCAGTTTGGGTCACCTGTCCTGGCTGTGTCTCCTCCCAACCTCCCATACACACCAGTCTCCTCGCCAGTGTGGCACTAGGAAAAGCAGGAAAGGCCTTGGTTCTGTGTAAGCCCTGCTCAGCAGTAACAAAAACATCTCTATATTATCATCACTGTGTTCAGCACAAATCCAAAACACTGCCCCATACCAGCCAGAAGAAGAAAATTAACCCTAACCCAGCCAAAACCAGCACATCCAGACACACACCAAAAAGCAACGAGGTGCAAAGACAGCCAGTGTTTCCTCTCACATCAAATTCATTACACAAGCCTTTTGTAATTTTTTTCCCCAAAAAGACTCTACGCTCCCTGTAATTCCCTCTTCACAAAAAGTAAATTACAGTTTTAAGACTACCATTATCTCAAGTCATTTGTTTCAAATGGGGAAAACAGAATGGATTCCAGAGTGCCCCATATGCTGGGATGGGTTGCTAACATCCTGCTGAAGCACAGCCTGGCGCAGAAACCTAGGAAGGAAAAGGCAAAGCTTCCCACCAGCTTCATCAGGGATTTCCAGGGCCGAAGACCATTTGCTGCACTGTCTTTAAGTAGCCTTGCTGGCTGCAGCCCTGCAATTTATCTGACCAGACACAAGCCACACTTGTCCTTCGGCATTTCACACTCGCGTCAGCTTTACACACAGAATGGTCTCCGCTTGTGCCCTGCTTCCTGCCATGATCTGGGGCACATCTGCACCGTGGGACTGAGAGAAGGACAGAAGCTCATGGCCTCGCAGCATTTGGGCTCCCCATGGGTCCAGCAGTGATACACACAGCTTGCCAGCACCTCTGCGTGCTGAAGGGTTTGGAGTGGGATCTCTGCACAGCCTCAGGGCATCCCTGCTGCAAAGGCAGGCAGGCTGCCAAGGGCAGGCACGAGCTCATCCGGTCTCAGGGCAACACAGCATTCCTGCCAGGGCTCGGTGGTGCCCTGCGGTGCCAGCCACTTCCAGCTCCGAGTCCTGAATCAGCACTCGGCTCCCTCTGGGAGCTGTGGCCCTGACGATGCAAACTCGTCTGCCTCCCCTGCCACCCAGCTGGCAAAGGGCCGCCGGGCTGCCATCGCAGCAGCCAAGGGAAGCCCCCGTGTGCCCACCAGAGGTTGCTGCCCTGCTCACAGGGGTGGCAGAAAACTGACCTGTGTACTTGCCACAGGTCACTGACCAGCACATTACCTTGACTCATCCAGATTTTTCTTTTTTTTTTTTTTAATAGAGGAATTTCTGACTTCTTGGACATTCTCATTCTTTCTGCAGACAGAGGAAATTCAGCTTTCTAACTGCAGCAGTCTCGTCACTAGCAAGAAAAACCCCTCAGCTATGGAGCTTCCATGGATGATCAAACTATCACAGCTCACCACGGGCCAAACATAGCTCCGACAGCATGGCACAGCCACCCCCGCTCTGAGCCTTGAAAGACACAGACAACATCAGATTCTGGTAGCAGCTTGGGTGCATGGACTGGGCTCTTTCCCTGCCCCACGCTCCTCCAGCAACAGAACCAACTGCTGCACGGTCAACACCACCCGAACAATCAAATCAAATGAGCTGAATATTTAAGCTTATTAAAAACATGGTGCTTGCTTGAACTTTTGGGTGAATTCAAGCCAGAAAATCAAAATCCTCAACCAGCTGATACTGGGAAGGCATGGTGGCACACAATGTTACCCACACCTTGGTGACACTGGGTATCCCCAGCTTTCTGCAACCAGGCAATGCAGCAGAGAGCTCCTGCTATCAAAGCAAATGGAGAGCCCTGCACCCTTGCTTGAGCAAGACATCAGCCCATCACTAAGTTTGGGAGCTGCTCCCATTGAGCAGAGGTGCCAGGCACAGAAAGCCAAGTACCAAACATACTCGCCCTGACAGACCCCATGCAGGAAGAAAATACACACCGATAGCTTGGAGCACATGCTACAACACATTTTGATTTTGGACTCACAGAAAATTAAACCATTTAAATTACGGAGAATCCCATAGCAGTGTTGTAACAACCACCTCTCCCAGCTAGAGCTGAAGTGCCCTGGGTTAGAAGCAGCCTTTGTCTAGGGTAAACAAAACCTTTCCAATAAACCCTGCCTTCAAGGGCTGGACAAGGCCTTGCCCCACACAAAGCTCTCTCCAGCTACACAAAGGGCATTTCAAGGTTTCAGCAAATCCCCAAGGCTGGGCAGGCCCCGCCTGGACCTGGGCTGATGCCACCTTCCCTCTGGGGCTCAAGCCCAGCCCCACGGTCCAGGCAGCCCTCTCACCAGCACGGCAAACCCAGCAGCCATGCCGAGGGCAGCAGCCACTCTCTGCAATGAAACACCTCTGCACCAGATCTGAAATCGAGCAACAACGACGCTCATACCTACATGCCCATATTTCCCCAATAAAAGCATGCTTCAAAACAGCAGAGCTAAGGGATTCATCGGTTTCTGATTTTTGTAGCAACAGGGGGCCCCTTTCATTAGACAATATTGTTCCAGCTACACCAAGCAGCTCCAGACGCTGAGTATAAAGCATGCAGAGTGCTCCTATGATGCGTCTGATCATGCAAGAGGACACTCCAAGCGCTACATCCTGTGTCACATACCAGATACTCCTTGGAGAGAACAAAAAATAAAACCCTTCTCCTAAACTACACGCTCTTCACGAACAACAAAAGCAGAAAACATACAGCTCATTAAAGATCACCATAAAGATTACTTGGGGGGAACAAAATAAATAAATAAAAGACATTCGTTCTGCTTGCAGATGGTTTATATTTAAAGGGAAGTGAGGGTTACCAATAAAACTTCACCCTTTACTCATTCCCGCGGGATGCTGCTCACCCTGCATCCCTGCCAGCTGACCCAGCAGCGGTGGGGAGTCATTCCCACAGCAACCTGCCCCCAAACTCCACACACCAGGGAAGTGAAAGCAGCAGGGGAACGGGGGCTTAAAAGTTTCAACGACCCAACTGAAAGCTGCTACTTCACCGAATTTCCATCTATAAAACCAGGAAGAGGATTTTAACTTTTGAAATAATAATTAAAAAAAAAAACCATCATCACACAGGGCGCCACGGGAGCCTTACCTCATAGCCCAGGCGTGCCGCCCGCTGCAGCAGCGTCTCCCCCGCGTTCTTGTTGACGATCAGGCGCCGCGCTTCGGGCGGCATGGGCCGGCTCGGGGTGCTCTCCTGCGGGGGGCTGGCGATGGGCAGCTGAGGGGGCTGAGGGACGGGCAGCAGCGAGGGCGCCTGCGGCAGGCGCTCGTACGGCTTCTGCTCGTACGGCTTGGCCGGAGAGGAGTCGCAGTCTGAAGCCGGCTCCGGTCGCTTCCTGACTTTCCTCGTTACCGTTACCTGTCAAAACCATTGTGGTGGGAGGTTTTTTATCTCTGTTTGCACAGCACAGCGATGGGATTGTATTTTGTCAGCAAGGAATTGCACTTTTCTACTCGTATTTAATTTTTTAAGAAAGACCCGCTACAGCTTTTAAGCACAAGATGCTTCACCCCTGCAACAACTAAGGTTAAGAAAAGCAAACACAAAATGTGCAAAGCATCCACAGACGAATCTGAACGCAATCCCCGCTACCCTGCATGCACGACAGCGCGTTAGTTTTAAGCAAGCTGGCTCTGCCTTCTCAGAGGCCGGTGGACAATTAAGTCTAAATAAAGATACCTTATCTTCAGCATTTTCGATATCTGTAGTGTCATCCCCTGTCAGAGATGACCTCCTTCTCCTCTCCTGCAGTGCCAAGTGTTTTGTTTTACACTGACGTTTCCCTGATGGCTTCTCACACTCGCTGTATTTCGGCAGCAGAGATGCATGTTGGAAATCCTCCTCTTCGTCTGTGTACAGCCCATCTGTCTTCCGGCTTTCTTTAATTTTCTGCTGTTTGGCAGCCAACCTCGAGGCTGGAGTACAGCTTGGCTGAGCCTGCCTTTTGCTGTTTGCATTGGTGGATGAAAGGCTCTTCATGTGCGGAGACACCGGGAATACGGGCAAGCCTAGATGGGAAGGAAAGGCATTACACATTGCATGGTGCGTTAAAAGGAAAATGCATTGCTAGCACTTAACACAAGCTCCTCGACTGCTTAAGAGATCTACAATTACATTTTCAAATCATTAATATTTTAAGCGTTCCACATCCAAACTGTAAATAGCATCTCGCCCGTTGACGCTACGCTAACAGTTACCGGGCTCTAATAAAAATCCCTGAATGAAATGCCCCGCGCAGGTGCCGGGCAGCGCCGGGGCCGTAGGGATGTGTGCCAGGCCAGCTTGGCAGTGCCACAGCCCGGCCACCACGGGCAGAGTGGAACCGCTGCAGCACCGCCCCACTGGGGGAAAAACTCGCCTCCTTACCTGGGACTGTCTGATCTGAAGGGGAACCAACTCCTCCAGCAGCCTGGGCCCAGCCCGGCTTGTCTCCGTGGGGTGTAAGGGCAGACACAAGGACAGCGAGGGAAGAGGGGACATGAACAGAGGCGGGAGCATGGATCAGATTTTCATGGGACAGCACAGGTGGGAACACTGAGCTTAGCCCCAAGATGGCCGTAAGACAGTGAACATCTCCTCAGCGGCATTCTGACTTCAAAAACTAGCCAAGAGAAGAGAGACTACTCAAGGAGCCATCCCTACAGAAGCTCTGTGCAAGCTCTCTATCAGAAAGCACAGGGATTTTGCAAGAAAAGCAATCAGATGGTTTTTTCCTCCCAGAACTCTATCCAGAAGTGAGTCTTTCTGGGACATTGGGACGGTAAGGCCAGTGCCCTGCTGCCTGTGGCAGGATACTGGCAGGGCTGGGTTTTCTCTGGGGGTTCGCTCCAACAAGCTGGATCCCACAATCTGGGCCACATGCAAAAGCATGGTTAGTTTTGGGGTTTTTTTCAGAGTGCAAGCAGGCTTACAACAAAACAGGGACAGGAAAGTTGACTTTTTATAGTCTGAATTTCCCTTGGGAAGAGAATTGAGGTGACCTCAGAACCGACTCCTCTGCAGAAAAATTAAAGGTTGCTGGAGAGGAAGGGACACTTCAGCCAAACAATACCACACCATCAAGGGAAGGCGTGGAAAAATCCCTGAGAACTTGGAAGAGGCTCCCTTGCTCCAAGAAGTCTCTGAAGTGATGCTACTTTCAGAACACAAGAGATGGCAGGAGCAAATAACCAGGTGCTCAGAGGAGAGACACCCTTACTTAAAGAGATTCTGTCCGGAACTAGTCAGTAAAAAAGAAAATAAAATCTAGAATCCTCTTGGTGGGCAGTTTCACACTTTAGTCTTCCTTTAAATAGATCTGTGAAAGCAACTCACAGAACGCTTTCTAGATCAAGGATGAAAACAGAAATCCCTCAGTTCTTTTGAGCCACTTTCTAGAAAAAGACACATACCACGGCTTGCCAAGCAGATGTCAGGGAATTTACGGGACACATGATGTGCAGATTGTTCAGCAAAAATCATGTAAGTTTTTCAGGCTTTGAAATACTGAAGGAAGGCACCTAGTCGTAGGCTGAGCCTAGGGATGCAAGGCTGTCTTTCCAACTCTGTAGCCAGCATGAAGTATGGAGTGTTTAATTCTCCTGTTCCCAACTAACCTAATTGAGTAACACGTGAAAAGCCCAATTCCAACACAGAAGTACCATCATTACCAACTTAACCCCTTACCAAAAAAGAAAACATGGAAAATATGGAATGCAGCAGCGAGGAGCTCTAGTGAGTGCAAACAGAACAAACTGCTGCATGCAGAAAAACTACAACAGAATGAAAAACTCACAGGTCTGGCGAAGGACAGGAATACTGAAAGGATGGGGGAAAAACAAAACACAGGAAGCTTATCTCAAAGAACTGCAGGCTTTCCCATGCAGAGATGCTGAAGTATTGAAAGCAGAAGTTTAATCACCACAAAAATGTGTACTCCTGCCTGCAAACTCCTCATCAACTCTGTGCTTCACTCTGACCCTCCACAGTGGTGACAGCAGGCACCAGGCTAAACATGCACCAGAGCTAAGAGATGGAGAGTAGCTGTGCTATGCCCAGGAGCTTCACGATCAGTACCATTGCAAGAGGCCAGCATTACACAGAGAAAGCCAAGCATCAGCCTGGGAAATGCAAGACAAGACGGGCAGAAAAGCAGCAAGTGATTAATCCTGAAATCCCATCCCATCTTTCTGACCACGTGAAGGGAGAAGAAAAACAAGGGTGAGCACGAATATACCTAAATATCCATGGAAAAAAAAGAAAACCCAAACCAAAAACCCCAAAAAACTCATGCCTCTGACTGATGTGGGTTGTGGCAAGTCTGACTCAGAGCAGGACCTGTCTCCCTTCCCGCAGGAGCGGGCTGCCGAGAGGTCCGCGCGGAAAGGCAGCTGCTGCCGCGTCACCTGAATGCTCGCTTGTTCGGCTCCCACCCCGGCAGCTGCCTCCTCCTGCCTGCCAAGCCCGCGGCCGCCACGCTGCCTGCAGCCCCAGGCAGCTCCCAGGGGCTGGCACAGCCTTCCCGGTGGGCAACATCCTCCTGGCTCCTCTCCTCAGCGCTTTTGTTTCTGCGCTGTTCGAGTTTTCTCCTCGCACCGGGTGAGCGGCTGCGGCTCCCCGGGGGAGCATCAGGAGCGCTGGCACTGCACCGCCAGCAGCACGGGGTTATTGCTCAGCTGGCACCCCAGCAGAGACCGTGCCTTCTGCCTTGGGCACGGGGCTGCGCAAGCGGTGTGATGCCCTCAGGCTGCAGTATCCCCAGGGATCCCCCAGTGTGATGCCCTGAGGCTGCAGTATCCCCGTGTTCACGGACCTGCTGCACCCCGGAGACCCAGCACAGCAACGTCGCTTTGCTACAGGATCACAGAACCATAAAATGATTTGGGTTGGAAGGGAGATCACCCCTTAAAGATCATCCAGTTCTAACCCCCCTGCCATGGGCAGGGACACCTTCCACTAGAGCAGGTTGCTCAGAGCCCCATCCAACCTGGCCTTAAACACTTCCAGAGATGGGGCAGCCACAATTTCTCTGTGCAGCCTGTTCCAGTGCCTCACCACTCTCACAGTCAAGAATTCCTTCCTAATAACCTAATCTAAGCTTACCCTCTGTCAGTTTAAATCTGTCAGCACTTGTCCTATCACTATACACCCTTGTCAAAAGTCCCTTTCCAGCTCTCTTACAGCCCTGTTTAGGTACTGGAAGATGCTCTACGGTCTCCCCAGAGCCTTCTCTTCTCCAGGATGAACAATCCCAACCCCCTCAGCCTGTCTTCATAGCAGAGGTGATCTAGCCCCTTGATTATCTTCATGGCCTCCTCTGGACTTGCTCCAGCAGGTCCACATCCTTCCCATGCTGGGGGCCCAACAACTGGACACAGCACTCAGGAGCAGAGCAGAGAGACAGAATCACCTGCCTTGACCTGCTGCCCACACTGCTTTGGATAAATACAACTGGGGTAGCAAGACCAAAAGTCAGAAACGTCCACATTCCCAGAGACTTGCAGGCAGGGGCGGCAAATCATCCTGCTGATGTTAGACTAAGGCTTCAGAGGCACAGAGGCAACCCTCATGTCCCATTACAGCCTGTTCCTTGGGATACAACCAGCTGCCCAGCAGCAGACACTACCACAACTGCAGGCAGTGCTTAAGCACAGGGAACAGCTGCTCCCAGCCCCAAATTAAACAAAAAAAAAACTGCAAGTGACAGTGTATATTCTCATATTGACAATATCTGCCTGCCTAAGAAAAGTTTGAGGACTAGTCCCAAGCAAGACAGAAAAGCTGGAAGTCTCCATCCCCATGAGACTCTCGTGCAGAGGGTGCTCTGTCACACAACAGGGAAAAATGTCCTCATCCCAGTCAACTAAGAACAAGGAGGCTCAAAAGTTTACACTTCAACAGGGCTGGACAAGTACCAGCAAAATTATCTGAATGATACCCAGTGTCTTTGAACAATGAATAGCGAGGCGCAATTTAGTCAAGTTTATGGTTTTATAGCAGCTTCCAAACCCAAGAGTTTTTTCATAGCCATAGGGCAACTGAACCTAAATGCCTTTGGGAATGGGGCATAAACTGGGAGCCACCTCTTTTTCCTTCCCGAGGCCATGAGCCTGTCACTGTCACAGGAGGCATTGCAGGGGAAAGTGAGAGCATCCTTACACAATACAGCTCCTTGTCAGTGACCCTCCTTTAATCTCTACAAGGTATCTCTCTCTGAAAGTACAAAGGTGAGGGGCAGGGGTGTTTGAGCTGATACCATGCCCACCAAGGCAGCACATAAAGCAAGGAAGTAAGAGTCAAAGCTCCTTTTAAATCACGTTTTGATCTCCTGCTCCACAAATCCTTTTGGAGAACCTTCCCCATCAATAAGCATCAAAGTTTGGGGGTTTCTGCCCTCAGATAATCCTACCAAGGAGAAGGACAGATGAGGAGCTTTAGGACCGAAGGGAAGCTGATACTTTTGCCTGTGACTGTTTCAGAGACACTACCAAGGAAAGTCCTCACTGGCACAGGATGATCTGGACTCGGTCCTTTCCATGACACGGGACAAGAGGATCCACTCTCCTCATGCTTCTCTCTTTTAAGGGGATCTCAGCTAAACCAGGTTAGGACAGCTGGAATGTGAATGTCTTCCAGTTGATGAAGCTCCCAGGTTTGTGAAGGAGGAAGGAGCCCAAATGCCACACATGGAGCTCCCACTCCCAGAAATAGTCTTTCCTCAAAAACAAGCAGAGGGCTTGGAGAGGTAAGAGCAGGAGAAGACAAGAAAAGAAAAGGGCCCTGTGGACTGTGTGATTCCATTCCCCATCAGTTCTCCAGCCAAGCTACAGCAGCAAAATGTTGCAGGGAAAGAGAAAACCATCAGAGCAGAAAATGTGCCCAGGGGCTGAGGACAGGGAGGACAGGAGAGTGACCTGTCCATCCCAATGAAAATTTGGCAGATTTTTTTTTGGCAGAGATCCACGGGCTCTCGCCCAGGATCGGTAATTGACAGAAATGGGAGAGAGGATGGGGAAAGGAGGAAGTGGAGTGAGGGGGAAAGAAGCAGCCAGGAACAGATCAAGGAAAGCTGATATGCTTTGAGGAAGCAATCCCTTAGGAGAGAGCTGCTGGAAGACCTCTGCCAAGAGGCCGGGAAGTGGGGTGACAGGGGTTTACAGGACATGCTCAGGATGAACCAGCAAAGCATCCTTCTCAGGAGGAGGATGAGCTTTGCTCTTGAGCATATGGCCTGGGAAAGGCAGGGAAAGCCAGCAGTGCTGAGGGTGCTGGAGGCGTTGGGTTCCCGAGATCAAGAGCTGCTATAGCTGTGCTGACGCTGTTTCAGAAGCTCACAGCCCCTCAAATCCTACATGTGGTTAAACACCCTTACACCAACTAGCAGCCTGTTTGCTCCCTCTCTCACCCAAAAGCTTGCTCACATTTTATGACCCCCACCCCGCTCTCCTCTAGAGCCATAAACTTCATCTTCACATCATCTATGAAAATATTTAAAGCCAAAACACACACGCACACACACACACAAACACATAGTTACACACACATACACAAACACATTTTCTTGTCTGACAAGTATCAGCTAAAGTGCACTTCTTAAAGAGGAGGTGTCAGTTCTTATACAAATGGACATCTACAGAAATATATATAATTTAAAAAAAAAGAAAGAAAGAAAAGAAAGCTCTCGACAATTCCTTAACATCGGTGGCAGCATGCGTCACTGTAAATGCTAAAGCCAGCTGGTTTCCCTAGTAGTCTCTGCATACCTTGTTCATTGTCACTTGTTTTGAGGGACTCTTCAGACCAACTTCTATTGCTTTTGGCCTCTGACCTTTTCTTGGTGTGCCTTTCTTCTGTGAAGTCTTTGACCTTTGCAGTGGCCTCTGGCTGAACAGCCTCAGCTAAATCTTTCCTGCTTTGCCGGCCCAACTTGCCGGACGGGGATCTCTCTGGTGACACCTGCTGCTCCCATAGTTCCCTAAGATGCTGCAGGTGACGCTGCTTTTTGGGATGGAGCCCTGTTAATTCAATGCACACCTTCAGGTTGGTCACCTCATTACAATTGGGCTCTTCTAAGTGGTTAGAGGAATTGTTTGTCATTTCCCTCTCAGGCCAGTCATCTAATGGAAAAATAACTAAAAATTAATCAAAAAGCCCCCTCAACTTAAAACAAAAGCTACATTTCACTTTCGGGGCATATAGTCTCAGCTTTAGCACCACACTATGCATTTTAAAGGTTCGCTCATTAAGGGTTACATGCACTACAGTAACTTGCACTGCTGTGGCTACAGTGTCCAATGACTAGTGCTTTATCCTTACATACCAAGTTTTTTTATATATACATATATATATACACATATATATACATACATATATATACATACATATATATACATATATATAATTTAAAGTGAAATGACAGTGCTCACATTAGTAACTATCAAGTTCAAAAATGGAAACACATTAAGCCAAAGGGACGTTCCTTTCACAAGACATTCCTTGAGAGAGACCAAAGCAAAATGCTGTCTTACCTTTGGAGTTCTTCTTCTTTTTTGCTTTTGATACAACTTCATCCTGCAGTTCATCCACAAAGCTTTCATTTTGGCTGCCATCATTTTGCACTCTCTCACCAGAGTGTTTACGTTTCCTGTCCAGACGTGGACATGAATGTTGGCCAATATCTTCTGTTGGCTGGTCTTCCGCCTTTTCATATACAGAATGTCTCTCTAAATAACATTTCTCATTTGAGAGATCTTTTTCCTCTGGACTTTCAAGAAAGTGACCTCGGTTGTTTTCTGTACTAGTAAAGTTACCTAAAAATAAGAAACAAACAAACACCACAAGACCTAATAAATACGACACAATTCACTGTGAGAAGGCTTTGCTCTCTGATCTCTTCAATGTCATTTCCATCATGACTTACGGCTCATGAGGCATGCAAATAAACACAAAACTGTACTTGGGAACAAGTCTCCTCTGGCCAGTCTAAGGCAGCAGTTTTCTCAACAGTTAAGCACAAAACCCCCAAAAGCGCACCACTTTGTGTTGTTTTTACATTAATTTAAGAAGCACAACATTCACAATGCTTGTATCCATAGAAACATCACAATATGCTTTTTTAAATAAAGAAGCATCTTTAGATACTGAAAGCGCAAACCCTTTTCAAAAAGCAACCTCACCTCCCTAAACTGTGGCAAGTAACAATCCAGTTCAAAAATACCTTCTGATGACAACCAAGTATTAGTCCTGCCTTAATTCCTAATCTTTCACTAACTTTTCCCATCGAATTGCAGAGTCTGACTTAAAAGCATTCATCCCTTCTTCAGGAGATATAAATGGGATACAGAACACACACACACGGACACAGAAATACCACTAAGAATAGCTGTGATATTTTGCAAAAAAGCACTACTTGAATCCAAGGTTATAAAAAGGCTTCCTCACTTCAAGTAACCAACCAGTCACTGTACCTCACATGATCTCTGTCACCTCCTTTTAAAACAGACCTCACTTTTTTCAAGGAGTATTTCCAGCAACAGCAAGAGGGTGAGCTCTGAAAAGCTTACTAGAAACTAGTCTGACAAATTAGCCACAAAAACACCCATGCTGCCTCGCCTGCACTAACTTCAGCTTCCCTTCAACACTGTTTGTCCAAATTCAGAGACAGCCTATGCAATTTTAAATGGATGCTTGATTTAAAATTACACTTAATCACCATCTTGAATAATGTTATTTTCTTGGGTTTACGCAGACTAGCAAAGGCAAGGTTAGGCAGAGATGCAGTACAGACTGCAACACAGATAATGAGCTTCCCATTTACAGTTCTCACAAACAAGTTGGGTTTCCCACGCGTTTTAGCCGTCCTGGCTGACCAATACTCCACACCTCTGCCGCTGTTAGGCAAACTGTGTGTTCCATCCTACTTCCCCACAGCTCTCTGCCCCTTTTCCTCCTTCGTGCCCTTCCTCCTTCTCCCACTTCCCTTCCTGCAAACACATCTGCTGGTTTCCTACCTGGAATCCTGACACCTCTGTTGCCCTTCCCTCCCGCGGATCCTCTCTCTCTTTTACTCAGTCTCTTGCCCTGTCCAGCCTGGCCTTCAACTTCTGCTCTTCCCCCTTATCAGGGCTGACACTGCTCCCCTCTCCCTTCTCCCCTCCTGTCCCCTCCAAGACCCACCACTGGCAACGTCTGGATGCAGTCCAACTCTATCCCATCTTATCTTGACAGCACCTTCCTACAGCCCTGCCAAGCCCTCCTGATTCCTTGAAATACCTGTTGTCAGTAATGGAAGGCTGGGGGGCTGGGGAGGGGAAACTTCCCTGATGAGATTTCTCTTCACCACAACCTGGAAACGGCTCCAAGTAGCACCAAGGGCTCTGGAGATGTTTGCGGGTACCAGAAGACACCCCAGCATAATTTTTACGCTGCTTGGGAAGCTGCCTGCAGGGCTGCTTATAAAACAGCACAAGATATCGGCCAAGAAAAATCAAAACAAAAGCTGATTTTCTGCAGGCGAGCGGGACGCTCGGGCTGTTCCGCTGTTTGGCGATGCTCCTCTCCACAAGGCCGTCTGGCCAACACATGCTCCCTCCTCCAAGACTTAAAAATGCACTTTGTCACACTTCTTCCAGCCAACAACGCTGAAATGTTCCAGAGAACAGGTATCTCAGCTTACTATGACCGTGCCTCTAAATCACAGTGTCCCCACAGACCAGAATGAATCTGGCAGCACCCCGTGCTCGCACATCTGGCATGAGGACACCGCCCCACAGCTGTACCCTATAACCACACCAAAAACACCAGCAGTCCTGTTTCACACAGCATAAAAGCAGCTGGACCAGCCACGTTTTAAGTATCACTATAGAAATAAATGCATCTATCAGATTTCATTTTACATTTTTAATGCCATCTGCTATTTTCCTCCTTTCATAAGGAAACATTATACTTCTGTGGTCAGTTTCCCTGAAGAGATCAGGTAAGGGCACTCTCAGCCACGCTCCTGCTGTCTCAGAGCCTTCTCATCTCCAGCAGCACCAACAGCTACACGCCATGGTTCATACTGAGAGTCGCTACACCGGGATAGCTTTCCTGCTCCTAACACTGTCTGGCCTGAGAAAAGGCAGGCACATCCTGACCAATTCCCAGAGAAGCTCTTGCAGGGTCAGAGGAAGTAGCAGGGTGTAGGGGGGGGAGGGGTTATGGTCTTAATCTTTACGGCTTGCAGGAAACAGCAAGCTAATTCCAGCCTGCCACCACCGAAAGCGACCTGCTGCAGATTAATTCCTCCTCTATCTGCAAGAGGACTTGGCACGGGGACACCGAGCGCCGCTCGCTCAGGCTGTGCTGAAAAATAAAGCGGGGAGAGACCTCGCTAACAGCTTGTCGCTGTCAGCGTTCCTCCGGGGCGGCACACGCTGGGAAGAACAGCACACACCTAACTGCGGTTCATCCAGAAAGCCCTCGCTGCCAGCAGCTCCGTGACGCCTTGGCCTCCGCTCCCTGGTCACATCCGAGAGGGACCCTCGGGGGACCAGAGCCGCATCTCCGCAGCTGCCGAGCCAGAAATCCCTCTCAAGGACCGCCCGCTGCACACGCGGCTCCGAAATCCGTCCCGCTCGCTGCAGCTAAGACCATTAGGGAAGCGGCATCTCCGCGCACTAATCCCGGTTGTGTAATCATCCCGCATCGGCGCGGGAGCGCAGCCCCGGCGCAGCCAGGGCACCACCGTGTGCGGGACGCGTCCTCGCCTCTCTGCTCCGCCACAGCCTCTCCCACAGCCGGGCTTTCAGTGCCAAAGAACAAAGGTCAGGCACTGCTGGGGACATGGCGCAGCCCACGGGCTCTCAGGCTCTCCTCGCAGCCTGCACGGACGCGTCGCAAGCCCAGAGGTTTTTCCCCCTGGCACAGCTGCGGCTGCCTCACGGAGCGCAAGCTCTATTAATATTTTACCACCGGATTCCACTCTGTCCTCAAACTGTTTTGCAAGCAGCCGGGATCAGACGCAATGTCTCCCCAAATTAAGATATAAATGTCAACAAGATGCACAGCAACATAAGCATAACGTGCGTGCCCAACAAGGATGAGGAGAATTTATCTGCTTTTGTTCCCACCACCCCCCTCCCGTGCCATGTATCTACAACATCCTTTTCTCTGCCTGAGGAGGAAAACAACAAAATACTTGGGAGTTTTCATATCATCATTATTCAAACAGTGGCGAGGTAGCCAGAAACACAGGATAAATGCTGAGTTCTCATAGCAACACACCTCTATGAGTAAGGAGATTAAACTCTTAAATGTGTTCCTTCCTCAAGCCTCCAGTACTTGCCAGTCTCACACAGCTGTGACAACCAGCACCAACAATGCAAACCATTTCTCACTGTCCTACCAATCCAGAAACAAGGAAGAATTAAGAAGATGCTTCTTCACATCTGGTTTCTGTCTGAAGCAATACCTTCTTAGTGCATGGGTTACAATCTCATGAGAAACAGTTACACACATGCACAAACACGCTACCCAAAAAAAACTTTCTTTTATTTTTCCATCTTCCTGTTGCTGTCAACTGCTTGAGACCAGGCCCTCCCATGCGATGCAAACAAGGAAACACATCTTAGTGTTTAAGCTGCAGATTCTTTTGTTCAAATAACATGGCAGCTAAAAACAGCCTTTCCTCTTCCCTGGAGCAACCTCTCATTGCGCTCACTTATGCAAGGCACCCTTTATTCATCCAAGAACGGTAATGACTATCCAAATGCTAAAACCCAGCATTCGGCACGGAGATCACAGCAACAGTAAGAAACTCCCTAAGACATCCTCAGAATTCAATTCTGAGTATCCCACGGGGCAGAGGCAACCCAGCTGATTTAACTTTTCCCTCCAAATACCTCTGCTTGGGAGCTTTCTGCATTTGTTTCATTCTGCCCAAGCCTACCACACTGCACAAACAAGCAACCACCACTCTCAGTGCACAGACTTTTTATTTTTTTCCCCCTTTTCCTTTTTGCACTATGTCCTGTGGCAGGAAGGTAATAACTGACCAGGGCAAAGGACATGTTTACTGCCTCCATCTTTCATTTGTTCCAGTGTACACACAGCCCAGAAAGAAAAAAGAAAAGCAGGGATCACCATGCAAAGGGACACTGGCACCTCGATGCAACGCTAAGATCAATTGTGCAATGTGTTTTGGCACATTACACCATTTACCTTCACACCTACAAACTGCTTTAACTTTTTCCTCATGACCTCATGCCTTAAGATCACGCTTCTAATATACTGGGGTAATTTTGCCCAGCTAAGGCTAAAACAGGCAGCATCTTCCATCCTAAAAAACTCAATAAACAGGTAAGGTCATGCTCCCCAAACAAGAAAGTCACAGCTTGTAGAATTTACTGCATCTTTCACACTCAAGTATGATTTTCAAAACCTCTGGAAGAGCTTTGTTATGAACCGACATGTGACCATCACATGCCCGTATTGATGCCTGTGTCCATGCCAATAGCTTAAATCACTTGATCTCTGAACAATCCTATGACTCATGACATATGCATCCCATAATTTATCATGTTTGTGCTATGAAAATGCACTGGAGCAGCATTGCCTCAGCAACATTTACAAGTCACCTTGGCAACAAAGCAGCTTTGCGGCTGCTCTCAGATGCCCGGTCTCAGATGCCCAGCAAAACCTAAACGAGATGGGAGAGAACTGAAGCACTTCTACTTTACTGCCTGGCTTTAATTGCTCATTAATTAGCTAACACGGCTACCTGCCTTAAACTGGGCCTNAAAAAAAAAAAGGCGAAACAAAAAGCTAAACAAAACAAAAGCCCACCTCTTTTACCCTTCTCCAGAAGGCTCGATAAAGCTTAAGGAGACTCCCAGTACAGCACAGTCATGCACTGCCAAGTCAGAGGAAAACTTTTAGGAACCGGATATTGTGCCTTCGTCTGCTTCCAAAAAAGTCTATACACGTGCAATACAGCTAGGAAAATCAGCTAGTCCTAGGACAAGCTAAAAAAAAAAGCAGTTTGCATCCCATCAGATGCCTCTGTAAGCATCACCTGCCTGCGCTATTTAGCCTTTTGTTGCACTGGTAGGTTTAGAGGAGCCAAGGGGGCCAGCAGCTGCCAGGGCCCCGCTCGGCTCCGGTGCTCCGTGCCAAGCTCGGCTGCCACCGTGCCGAGGCGGCAGCGGGGGAGCCCTGGGAGCTGGCTCCGTGCCACAATCACAGCTTTGGATGCAGTTTCCTCCTTCCCCGCCGGCTTCAGGCAGGTGAAGTGCTGGCAGTGGGGGCAGAACAGCTCGCAGGTTTCACTCCTGATTTCCCTCCTCACACAGGTAAAGGCACGGCTGTTTCACTTTCGGCTAGCGCCACACAAAAACGAAACGGGGGAAACAACTTTTCAAGCAGCAAGATCGCTTGCAGGAAGCAGAAACGAAACAGAAGAGGCTGCAAACCATCAGCTCGTTCCCGTTCAGGAGCTTTAAAGTCAAACGCACCAAGAGCGTGGTCAGAAACTGAAGGCAAAGGGAAGGCACAAGATAAGCAGCCCTGGCTCTCACCAAAGGGGAAGAGGAGGCAGAGCTCATCACTCCTTTGCCAGTCGCTCAGTGAGAAATGCATTAAGGCTGCTGGTGGCTCAAGCCCCAACAGAGAGCCCAAGCCACCACAGTAGAGGCATTCAAGAGGTGTGAAACTCGGCTTCCTGATTTATCAGCTGCTATCCCGAGGGGCAGGAGGTGAACCACCACGATAAAAAACTTTTACTGAGACCTGAATCTGTACTGGTAAGTATTTGCTGCTGCCCAGGCGGGCGTACAAAAAAAAAGGAGCTCCCTCAGCAGAACAGATCCGTGCTTTTAGGAGTTTAGACATTTGGCCAAAGTCTGAAATAGCCTGTTAAGTCAGAGCTAATTAGCAGAGGAGAGGAATGAACTAACATAAGACTGAACATACTTTCCCTGCTTCCAACAGTTATTTAACAGTCTCAAACACATTTTAGCCAGCAGATTCAAGTGCCGGAGATCTCACTAAATGGTGAATTTACAGACAAACCATACCATCAGCCTTTTGCAAGGATGGGGGGAGGGGTTTCAGCATACAATTATTGCTCTAACACTCATCCTCTCCACAGCCCCCTGCCGCCCCTCCGCAAGCAGCCCTGAGCAAACCTGCCTTCCCTCCCTCTGTTAATCCCCTGGGCCCCTCCCTCAGCTCCACAGCCCGTCACCCCCCTCTTTGCTGAGCCCTCTCTGCAGCCAGAACAAGCCAGCAGGACTGCTGCCGCCACTGCTTTTCCAGCTTTGCAGCACAACCAAGGTGGAATTTAACAGAGGACATCACCAGGGCATCCCACGTCCTCTGAGGAGCAAGGAAGGCTGCAATGGGGACAGCAAGGGTGGCAGGCTGCCCAGCTCTCAGCTTTGACACAGGGACTGCAAAGGCAGCTGTGCCTTCCTGCCCACAGCTACCTCAACAGAGCTTGGAGAAGGAAAAGGCTGCCCAGCTTCCAGAGGCTCAGCCTGCCTCTCCCCACCCTGGTACCCTCTCCACTTCCACAATTAAAACTTTCCCTTGCTATTTTGTCAGGCCGATTTTTGTTGAGGCTGTTATTTCAGCGATAGCAATACCACAGTAACTTGATTTAGGTGAGTAACCGAGCAAGTACGATTGACCAGCATGCTCTCTGCCAAAAGCATTAACCAAAGACCAGAACAATAATTCAAAGTTATTAAATTGCCTGAACGAAATTTTCTACTAGCCCTACCCATGAATCTCCACCTAAGGAAGAGCACACTTAACCACCAAGTTACACAGCGCACACACTCTCTCACACACAAGGAACAGCCTGCAGTGCGTGTCCTCTCGTTTTGCAATGCTTTCAGCACAGATTTTTTTTTTCTGAGTTGTTCAAAACAAAGTAGCAACAGAAGGAACTGATCCATTCCTTAAATACAAAGGTAAAACAAAAAAAAACCTGTGGAAACTGACAGAAGCCATATGCTTACCAAGAGCACAAACAAAAAAGAAGTGTCTTTTCTTGCATACAGTAAAAAATCCCCTAATACCATTTGTTTATTTTAAAGTTTATCTTAGTTTTAAGATGTGGCATTTTCCATAGTCCTCTGACACCCTGCCACAGCCTAGAGGGAACTGACAGCCCCACAGGGAATTTCACAGACTCTGCCTGCAAGAACCTGTGCCTCACACACCTCCCCAGCCACTGCAGCAGAAGTCACCCTGGCAAAGTAGCTTCTTATCATTTGGAGTTGTTACTGCCAGCTTTTATGGATAAGCCAGCCTGGCAGATCACATCCTTCCCCACTTCCCATCACTCTTCTGTCCTCCATCCTTGCTTTGCCTGAAGACTGCAATATTGGCGTATCTCAGTGCTACTGCAACTTCAGGAAGCTGAACTCCTTCTTGCTTTCCTCTCTTCCCCCATCTCCTTTCTCTATTTGAAATATAACCTTGGACTTTTGCTTTCACTGGCTGATGTAGCACCCCATCAGTTAAAAGGAGGATCTCTCTAAGGCAGTAACTCAGTGACAGACAGTTAACTATCTCCTGAAAACCAGGTACAGTGGCAACCAGAAACTTGCAAACCCCAAAACAAGCACAGAGGGTACCAGCCATGGCAACTCAGCACCTGCAGAGGATGAGGTCAGTGACTTTCACCAGCAACACGGTGAGAACACAAAGATTTGCTTGCTTTGCTGCAAGCTGCCACGGCACAGAGACACATACACGCTTCAGAAAGCCATCTAAATTCGCTTACATCTGTCATTGTCATTTTGGTCAGCAATGGCATCTTCCAGAGCAACAGACTTTGGCTTCTTTTCACTGTTTCCTTTCAAGTTTTCCCAGTCTGCCTGGCTGAATCTGCAGACCTCTGAGTCTTTGGTAGCTGTTTGGCCTTCTCTCTCTTTCATCTCCAACTCTGAGAAGCGCATCATTGCACGCTAGAAAGAGAATTGATATGAAAAAAAGTCTTGCAATAAAAACTACTTCATTTACCTTACCTTATATGAAAGCATTTCCAAAGAAAAAATTGACTCAAAACCAAGGTTTCAGATAGATAGCTAAAGGTAGGAGTTTAACACACCTGACTTGTAAAACAGTGTTCTAGCATCTTATAAGCAAATAGCCACACAATTCTTTCATATATAAGTATATATATATAAAAGATTATATATAAACGTATATTATATATAAAACAAAAACATTCCATTTTGGAGGTAAAAAGAGACGAAAACAAAAAGAAATAAAATAAATTAAAAAAAAAAAAAACAACAACACAAAACCGTACAATGAATAAAAGACGACCATGGCCCACAAACTTCCCTTTGTGTATTTGGAAATGAAATTTAACTCAAAGGTTTATGTAAGAGTCTAGTAATAAAAATTTGAAGAACTGACCTCACAGTAAGCAGCAGGTAGACATAAAATACTGTCCTCTTGTAATCCTTCCATCTATGTAATTAAAATGGGCACTCAATGGATCATTTAGATAATTTCATCCATTTTTATAAGCATAAACCAATTCTTTTCTTAACAATGCAAAACAATTTGGCTTAACTCATCCCTTCATTAAAAGTAAAACACCCTAAGAATATTCCTACACAATATCTGTCTATCATCCCTTAGCATCAACCTCAGTACCGCTCCTACTCTTCCCTACGCGCTCGCTTGGCACCAACGTTGCCTGAGACCCGCTAATGCGTGGCTGCGACTCCCTCGCCATCCAACGGCACAATTGGCATGCTAATCACAACTTCTGGGTACGCTGTGCTAGCTGGCACTACAGGCCAGCCGAGAAATTACAGCCAGCGCCAAGGTAACATGCATGCCTGTCCGACTCCCCTTGAAACTGCACAAACATTGCATTAACGTGCATTAACATTTGTATCAGATCTTAGTAAAAAGCCCTTTAAAGCTCGCTAGCCCGTATATATCTATAAGCCACACATACTATTCTTTACATCGCCTCACTCTCATTAACAAACTTAACTTTGCTACTTAAAACCGTTTATGGCGAGTACGCCCCAAGAAAAAAAATTTTCTGGTCTCCCCACCTGTGCCGCTTCTCTCAACTTTAAAAACTCAACTGTGACTTGCAACAGAGAAATAATGACAAAAAGCGCGGCGGTCGTTGGACCGTGCGGACTCACCTGCAACGCCCGCTGCTCCCGGCTCAGCTGGCTGGAGTCGGCGTAGAGTTCAGTCGTCACACACTTGAATCGGTCACCTACATAACCGGCAGAGTTTGCGATCCTCTTGGCCAACTTAGACGGCTTGGGTTTCAGTATTTTGCCATCGGCAGACTCTGCGTCGTCAGCTCCGTCTTTGGTATAGGTCTGGTTGGCATCGATGCTTGGCGGCGCGGTCCCCATGCAGAATGGCTTTGCGTCCTCCTGCACCTTGCCAAAAGCCAGAGCTGGAGCATCGCTCTCACGCGCGCTTTCCAAGAAAACAGGCGACGGCTGGACCGCCACTCTCTCTTTAGGCTGGCTCACAGATAAATCTTCTTTCCTTAAGCCGAACACTGACGAACTCTGGGCTTGCTTGAAATTATAGGTTTCGTGAACATCATTATTTCTTCCAAACTCCTCTCTCATTACAATAAAATCTCTGTGCTGCGACGCCTGCTCTACCTTGTGCTTTGTAGGGTCATTAGTCTGATTACTGCTTTCTGTAGCAAAGCTGGCTTTCGCTACGTTTGCTTCGCTCTTAGCCTCTTGCTCGTCTCGCAGAAGATCTGGGAAGAGGTGTTTGTCGCTTTTTGCAGAGTTTTTGCTATGACCAGAGCTCTGGTGCAATTTCACGCTCTTGTCACCGGGCATTTCAAAATGCATCTTCCCACTGCTCTCCAGGAGCTCTGGCAACCGGCCCCGCAGAGCCGGGTCCTCGTAGCGGACCCTCTCATGAGACCGTGACCTCCTTTCTGTCTTCTCTTCTTTACTGATCTCCAAAGCTGAATGCTGCAACAGCATGGGGTGCACCATCCCCACTCCCAGCGCATCCTGGTAGGTCATGAACTCCCCCCTTCCAGCTGGCAGGCTGTAAGGAAGGCCGGGTTTGGGAGCCAGGTGGGTGGGGTAGAGGCTGCCATTGGGCAGCAAGACAGGGTGTGGGTAGACATGCCCTTTCCCGTGGAGGGTGAGAGGGCTGATGGCGATCCCCTCCGGCACTGGATATGGCGGGTAGCTCCTGGGGTAGGGCAGAGGTGGGGAGCGAAACGCCTCGTTGGGCGGCAGGAAGATGGGGCTGGAGGCCAGGGCAGTCTCGGCCACCTTGAAGTTGGCTTCCTGACCACAGGATTTGGCCACCTTAGTGCTGTGTTTCGCAGGGGTGGCGACGGGCTGCCCGACGTGCTGGATAACTGAGGCGGTGCTCTCCGCAGAGCTCCGGGCCGTCTTGGCGCAATCCACGTTGGCATTGGGAGCTGGTGACGCTGACGCTGGCCGCCCCCCCGCTGGCACCGTCCCCGAAACACTGCCAACCACTGCCTCCGTGCCACCCATCCTGGGGCAGGAGGAACTCCGCGGCTGTGGCATAACCCAGTCCAGTGCCTTGTTTTTCAGCTGGACATTCTTCCCAGCCTCCTCACTGGGGCTGGGACCAGGAACAATCCAGGAGGATGGTGCCGTGCTGATAATTTCAGGCCTGTAGATGGGGCAGCTGTTCCCGGGAGAAATGGTTTCTTTCTGAACCATGTCACTGCCTGGCAAGTGCGTCCCCCCTCCTGCCCTTCCGTGCACCAGCACCGTTGGCATAATTTTCTTACCATGGTCCGACTTGCCAGCAGTTTCTGCATCAACCACTTTCGCCGACAAGTCCAGCGGTTTGTCGGTGACGTCTTTGGTCGGGGTCTGCTTCTCCAGGAGTGGGGGAGACCTGCTGTCTTTCCGGTCGTGGCCAGCTTTCCGTGCATGGGGGGCAGATGGCAGGGGTGCCTCCCCAGCATCACTGCCTTTGGGAAGCTTTCCATTGGAGAGGCGAGCAGGTGGAAATTCACTGCCGATGTTCACATAGGGCTTTGGGAGCGTAACAGCAGAGGAGGGAGAGGTGGTGATCCTGGGGAAATGTTTGTGGAAATCGGCGTAGGCATCCCCGACCTGTGCAGGCAGGGGGAGGCGGGGGGACGGCCGGGGCGAGTGCGGCAGCAGGAGTGCAGGATCTGCTGGCAAGTTGGCAGGGGCCGGCTTGGCAGTGGGGACCCGGGGCTGCTTGCTGCTCTGGATGTGGGGGTAGGCGTGCGTGTCGACAGGGTTGCCTGGGCTCACACCCATCTTCCACGACAAGCTCTTATCCGGACAGTGCACCAAAGGTGGGATTGCTGGTGAAGCCGAAGCGGTCGAGAGCCTCATGGGCGACGCCAGCGACGAAGGGATGTGAGGGGCAATGTAGTGGGAGGGAGGCAGGTATAAAAAACGTTCACCGTTCGTAGATATGGGCGAGTAAGCCAGGTGCTGCGGTAAGCTGTAGGTGGACTGCTGAGGTAGCAATGCCTTGTACATGTTCAATGAATACTTATTTGGTGAGTCAAGGAAAGGATATATGGTGGGCGTTGCGCCCTCCATGTAGGGGTTTACCCAGGGGAGCCTTAGGTAACTAGCACCATTGACACCGAGGGGACTCTGCCTGTCACCCGCAGCTCGGTCCAAACCCAGTGTCTCCCCTGTCGGGACAGAGGTTTTTTGTATTCCAGGTGGCGTTTTGTATATAGCGCTGAAGCCATTCGGGGCTTTTCCAGAGACAGCTGCGCTTTCCACCGCTTCAGGGGGATTAGACTTAAACTGTATCTCTGGATTTCTTTCAGGAGTAAATCCCAGGCTGGCTATCGAACCCGTAGCATCCCGTGATTTTTCCGAGCCAAGTCCGCACAAGCTGGAATAGACAATGCTGCTGGGGACTCTGAGTCCTTCTCGCATGAGCCCAGACCTGTCCATACTCAGAGCTGCAAGACTGTCAATGCGATGTGCTGTAGTCGCATCCACCTTTACAGAACAAGAAGCATGTTACTTTCACATCTCACTAACATGACTACCATTCAAGCTACAGATAGATCAGCATTTTGGAAGAGAAACAGTAACAATGCAAACATGCTGTTTGTTGTGAAAACGTACAGAGGGTGATTACACTGGAAAATGGGAGAACAGGAACCTACGGAGCAGTATGTGTAACACCACAAACATCAACACCAATCTCTCCAAATCCAAAATTCAAACAGCCAGGAACAAAGGCATGAGGACCCAAGCAGCCAGGAGTGGCCCAGAGATGATGCTCAGTGGCACCGTTCCTGTGCAACCACTGGCTCTTCAGCCCCAGCCCTGCCAGAGCAAGAGGATGTGGGCTGTGGCGTGGAGACCAGAAAGAGAAGGATAGAGTGCCTCTCCTCCTCATCCTCCTCCTCCAGGACCTCTCTCTCCACCGCAGCTCTGCTCTGGGGCTCACCACCACCACATGATTCATGGGGCAAGGCATCTGAGGATGCAGCATGAAGAAAGGTCCGCCGTCAAATTTCTTTCCCACCTGCTGCTCCCCATGTAGACTCAAAGAAAGGAAAACCCCACCAACTTTGCTGGAACATTGATGTTCTTAATGCTTACATGAACTATTTTTGTTACACATGCTGGTATTCCGCATGGCATTATCCATAACAGCGAAATTAAGAATCTGACGTCATACAACAACACACATCACAAAGCATCAAGAGATTAACGAGATAAATAAACAAAGCTCCAACTTCACTGTTTCACAGAAACAACTTGCATGTGCCCAAGCCCACAAGAGCTGCAACAGGAAGGTGTTTTAACCATTTCTCCAAATGGATCGCATAGTAACAGCCAGGGACAGGAGTCGTGGTGGGGAGGACAGGCAGATTCATCTGCAGCATGAAGCTTTTAACTTCTTACCACACTGTGATTCAGGTGATTCTCCTCCCTCAACTCCAGTCTGCTTTTCGGTGCATCAGCATCATTAACGGGAATTTTCCTATTGAAAAACAGAAGCTTACTATTTGAAAACATCCTGCCCATCTCGGATCAGTACAACATCATATCACCTCCATATTTTGATTCCCCAAGAGAAGTCCCATGAGATAATGTATTTATCCTTCTCTGTACCCATACATGGTGATTACTTTGAAAAGCAAGGACCATTTGAAAATAAGCATAAAGGGTTTTGACAACGAGAACACACCAAGCACATCTCAGAGCAGCCTCTTCCAAAACAAGCAGTTTTTGTCAAGGTCTTCTCTTTTGCTCCTTGCCCTTTTCTTTTTCCAGGGGGAGAATATCCCATTTTAAACACGCCCTGTTCATATACCATCCATAAACACTGCTGAGGATAAAATTAAAACACACATGCTAATATCATATGAACGTCAGCTCTTCCATGCTAAAGAGGGAGCTGCACATCTGTGCCATACCAGTGTTGCAGCACTGGGACTTGTTATCACAGAAATCACCAATAAAGAATATACCTTAGTGCCAAATTCCAAATCCCAGGGATAAAAATTGCTGACATGCAGCAGAAGGAAAGTTTCAGCATTACCCAAAAGAACTCCTTTCAATCAAAGTGCTTAAAGGCACATCATCACTATAAAGCAGAAATGCGATTTTAATCCATTTGTTTTTAAAAGATTCACCTTCCCTGCAAGTAGCACATACAGTTATTATCCCTAAACAACTGGGAGGGAAGTGGGGAGGGAGGGTGAGAAAGCAAAGCAAGATGCTTGGCTGTTTTCCTTCAGCTACGTTTGCAAATAGTATTCCCTGCAAAGACCAAAAACTTCCACCAGCTTTTTGGAGGCTTTTCACACAACAGTGAGAACAGGGAATGAGAAGACAGAAAAGCACTAAAACCACATGAAACTGGCACAGAGAACTGAAAGCACATCTGCAGCTTCTGTCCAGCATCATTCTGCTTTTTAAAAAGCTGGGATTTAAGGTAAGGGGACACCTGCTAGTCCTTGTGTCACTCCATTGAAGATTGTAATTTTGATCACCAACTGAATTATGTTCAGCAGGAAAAAAGGTGGAGAGGAGGAGAAATTCATTTGTGGGAGACAGACACTACTGATCCTATTTCACATGACAAGCTGTTGGTCCAGAGGCAGGGAACACCAAGTTGCAGGCACGAGCCCCTCTGCCGCAGAAAGTCACCAAAAGAAAACGTGCACTATTTAGTTTAATTCCCCTTCACAAATGCAAAACAATAAATTAATTGTAAAAGCACATTCAAAGGCTGCTTTGGGGGCGTCCCCACTTCACTGACCCAGGTTGCCTGTTCAATAGTAAATCAGCATCTGCTCTACTGCTCTCAGGCACGTCTTGACTCTCTCCCTTTGCCCTCCCTCCAAGCTGGGCTGATCTCAATGCAAGGTGGCAGCTTTCTGCTCCAGTATTAGGGAAGCGAGCAAACTCCGAGACCTCGCTCTGCAGAATTACAGTGTGGTTTAACTTGCCAGAAGCTTAAATATTTACCTGTCTTCATTAATTCCACACATGCGGACCCTTTCATTGCTCATCCAGCTATGAACGTTGCCATACAGGGGAGTTGCAGAAAGCATGACGTCTTCTTAAAAATCAACGCTTTTCTTCAAGGTTTTATATTCTATTTAAAAAAAAAAAGAAGGAAAAAGAAAAAAGGGGGAAAAAAAAGTTGAGCAGATCTGTCTAGGAGGAAGTGCAAACATCACAGCGGAGCAGCCAGCCTCCCTCCGGGTAATTAATAATGAATGCAGGATTGGTGCGGGGAGTGAGCTGCCTACGTTAACCGCTAAGGGAGATACCCGGCAATAAAGGAGCAAATTGAGGGCATTTATAGGTCAGAGGAGATGGATCTTTTCCCCAGCGCACATCCAGAAAATTAAGAATCATTCCAGACTATCGACAAATAAAAGTTTCTCCACAGCATTTCATTTCCACAAGAAATGACTCAGCCGGCCAAGTACACACCAGTCCCCAAATCTTCATCTCACATAGACTGAACCAAGGAGGGAGACCCCACGAGTTTGGGGAAACATTCAAACTACCCACGGGCGCTCACAAAAGCCCTGCATTAGGAACACACAGGAGCAGGAGAGCATGGCAAGAACAACCACATACCACGTTTATTAGCTACGCTGATTGCTGATAAGGCTTTTACACGAGGACTTAAAACTGAAGAGATGCTGCTACAGAAGGCATCTAAATAAAAACCTCCCTTTTAGCGTCTGCACATGACTAACTTGGAGAAAGGGGTTAAAAATAGTAAGTGGGTTGGCGAGCTCCCCACCCCTTGATTTGATTAAGTGCAGAGCCCTGGTGGCTTCTGCATCGGAGCTGCTGCCGCTGCTGCTGCTGCTGCTGCTGCTGCTGCTGCTGCTGCTGCTGCAAGTGCTTTCAGTAATTCAATGATGCCTGCTCACTCCAGGGAAATAAATCATTAGCGGGCTCACTGGAGAAGTATTAGCAGTCCAAGAGGATCGGCACCCGTGTGCAGCGGGAGAGGCAGGTGAAAGGTAACTACCTTTTCGCGTCCAGCGGCACAGAGGGAAAGGCTTTTCCTCCCCTCTACCTTGCCTAATGCCACCTCCGCTCGCATTAAATTCTAGTTTGCTGCATGAGCGAAGTGTCAGGACAAGCTGCGTTTTATTAACAGGATTATCGCGGCGCATGATTTATTCCAGTGCAAGATTTTAATTGCTCTTCGGAGGTTGAGTCGTTTCTTTTGACTGAGCTTCAGCCTGCATCCTGCTGCTAAATGCTGGGTTAATAAGTAGGGGGAGCCTTTAATGCACAGGATATCCCTCAGCTCTTCCTCTCTCACAAAAATAGAAGCCTTTAAGCAAGAGGCATGATACTCCTTTTACACACACACAAGCCAGTAACGGGCGATTGACCACTGGGAGTTTAATGCCTAACGTCTCCCAAAGCATCCATGCTTCCCCAGCAAACTCATTTCCTTTGTCAGGCTACAAAATATGCAAATGATCACTTTGGCATTTAATGGGGAAGAAGCCCAGATTGGGCCTTTAACACAATACTTCACACACGTTCAGAGAGGTTTAAGAACTGAAACGGCAGGAAAGCCTTGTTCCCCAACACGTTTTTCTCCCCTCAGAGAGGCCTTTTGTGCAAAACTCCACGTCTGGAACAAATGTATATTAATGAAACGGCATGTTGACCCTCCTTTCTCCACAACGGTTAGCTTTTCCTAATGAAGTCCGCACAAACCGCCGCGAGGAAACAAAAATCCGCGGAGGTTAGTTACCGCGCTATCATTCAAAAGGAGTTATTTCACTGGAAAGACGTTTTCTGGACAGATTTACTGGTTTCCAGATGCGCCGCTCGTAATGTTTTCAATAGAGGCAGCAGCAGCATGGAGAGAGTGATTTAGGGTTTTACGTAAGGTTAGTAGCCACCCCGTGCGCTGCCTCATCTGTAGGGGACAGACACCGGCTCGGAGAAGGGCCTCGACGGCACACAGCCCCACTCTCCTTCGGGGCCACGGCTCCTCAGAGGGGCTGCCTGTGCCCGCCCGCTTTGCTCGGTGGAAATGTATCATTAAGATAAGGCGAGGTGCCTGAACTAGAGCCCATCAATCCCCTGACACGTGCAGATAGCGAAATGCTGAAGTTGCACGGGGGGAGCGAGAGCTTCCCCAGTCAAAGCGGGTAATCTGGAGGCCCCATGTCCCACAACCAACACCACCCGAGCAAGGGCAAATCCCGCCCGGTCGCAGGGAGGTGGTGGGACGTCCCGGGGCCACCGGGCAGGTCAGAGCCCGCGCCCCCGACGGCTGCCAGCCCCTTCCCCAAGGCCACCCCTCGTCGCTGTGCGCCCCGGGTGCGCGCGGGTGTGCGGCTGTAATCATCGCCGCCCTGATGAACTTCTTGTGAACTGTTTAAAAGTGGAGGTCTGCCGAACGAGCAGCGGCGCCACTGCCAGCCATAATTTCATTGCAACAAGCAGCAGACTTTTAACTCTTCGCACACCCTGTCCCTCCCCCTCCTCCCTCTCCCCACAGGCAGCTGCCTGGCGGGGACGCCGGCTCGCAGGGCACTCCAGAGGCTCGGCCAAACGCCGGCAGCGCCACAAGCGCTCTGCGCTGCGGGGACAGGGGGGACAGTGGCGGGGGCGTGGGGGGCACCGCACCTATTTATACCCGGCTTCCGCGGGGGTGGGCGCAGCCGGT
>VWZT01004832.1:193562-285636 GCA_013397055.1 Pachycephala philippinensis | reverse complement strand
ATTACTGCAGATGGTGCCGCAATGTTATACTGCAAACTGTGTTGGCCCGGTGTAAGGCAATATCTGGAACTATGTTGGCCTTTGGATGCCGACATTAGAACAATACAGCAATCTGATATCTAATGAAGATGGGATTGTATGTTTGGATAAAGCATTGAGGAAAGGTGAAGCTATGTTACAGCTCTGGAGCTGCCCTGTGCTGAATGGGTAAAGAGAATGAAGGCTCTCAAGGTTAAGGGTTGTCTTGGCACAGGTGTCAAATTGCCCTGTACCATTTTTGGTCCTAGACTGTAGAAGTACTGTGATGTCAGTATTTATGGAGGACAGCAAAACAGATATAAGATCACATCACATTCATATAGCTAAGTAGTAATAAATCAGAAGAGAAAAAAACAGAGTTGTCGTAGTCACTTCAGCTTTTCCCAGTCCAAAGCTGCCAGTATATTTTAAAGGCTTTTTTTTGTTTTAACGAGAAAACTCATTCAATGCTGCTAAAATTTTGCCATTCGGCAGGCTGGCTGATCCAAGGTACTCTTAGCTATGACACCTTCTCAGCAGACAACACAAATTACTTTTTAGCTGAAACTGGAAGGATATTTAATATCTGGGTTTTTTTGAAGCACTAACAAGACCCTGAGACAATGCACAGATATCAGTACACAGAATAAATAAAGCAATGTATAGATCCATCCTTCTTTGCGTACTCTGATACTTAGATAGCTTGCACAGAGTTTAATCACAGTCTGAAAAATGGCTTCTGAGTGAGTCTAAATTTAAACATAGAACAATATGAACAGTAAAGCTCTGCTTCAAAAGACTTATTTGTTATGGAGAATGGAACAGAATGATTCATCAGCTCACCACAGACAGAGCTGCAAAAGTGAGCTGTTGGAATGTTCAGTGAAGGCACTGAAACACAACTGCAGAACTACAAAATATGGTATGGCGAATGTGTGGTATCAGGAATTCAGTTGTCAGATGAGGGTCATCATGTTGCATTAAAAAAAAAAGTTATTATTTGTAGCATGCGTTTACTGCAGCTTAGTTTTCCCCATCATGCCACTAAAGGTAGCTTTCTACAGTCCTGTAGGGACCAAAGGCAAGCTGCCTAAAACTTTGACACGGCCATTTCAATGCTAGTTAAACGTTTCACTCACATTCAGGACAGCTGCACTCTCCCA
The DNA here is from genome assembly GCA_013397055.1 of Pachycephala philippinensis. Classification (NCBI taxonomy): domain Eukaryota; kingdom Metazoa; phylum Chordata; class Aves; order Passeriformes; genus Pachycephala; species Pachycephala philippinensis. Next base: position 284,455 of record VWZT01004832.1, on the reverse strand, counting down.
ACCTTCTTTAATACAGGTATCTGCATCTGTGTCTTCTGCAGTTCTACAAGCCTGGATATATTGCTCACTTTAAACAGCTGCTCTGCTCCAAGTCTGTGGTAGGATGCTTTCAAATCCTTTTTTTTGTGCTTTTAAATCTCTTAACATGAAAAAAGACCTGGACACATACTCTACTATTAATAATAGGAAGACAGAATGCTTCTTGTAAAAAGTTGTCTTTTTTGTTTTTTTAAGTTAGCTTTCTGTCTGTGTTTCTTAGGATAACGTGTATTGTCTGGATGAAAATATTATCTGATACAGGAGACTGCCCTAATTAGGCAGTTTAACTAGTAGAATGCAATCTCATGACACAATATACTTTGCATTTATAAGCCTTGTGCACCAGTTTAAAATGATGGCAGACTTATGTCCAGAACTTCTATTGCAGCCAAAAATTTGATTTTCTCCTAAAAATCACCTTGCCAAATATTTGTGTTGCTGGCATTTTCCAGGGTGGTTTCTGATTTTGGTTATTTTGTTATCATGAGTCCAATTTTCTAAGCCACCCTCCATCCCTCCTTACGACTGCGCCTCATGGGTGATCTGCACATGCAAACACTGGCCTCAACATGCCCTTAGCTTGCAAGAAAATTTCACAAGTGGACAACTGAAAGTGCAAGTACGTTAAAGCAAATAAACTGTCAAGCAACCAAAAGTGGTTATATTGTTAAAAGTTCTGGAACTATTTGTTCGATTTCCAAAGCTGATTGGCTAACTGACATTAACAATCTTTGGAAAGATACTTGTGTTATAATTCCAGGGCATTGATACTATGCTGATAGCTGAGTGACCACATTACAATAAATTTTTGCGGTAACAGACTTTAAATACAGAATGGCAAACAGACAAATATCCCTGAGGGGCTTTTAAGAAGCAGAAACCTTAATGAGCTCATCACTTACAAAAACTGAATACCTGCCTGGGGACAGACAATGTGAATGGTAGAGGAATCATGTGGTTATGTTTCTTTTCAAGCTTAGCATCCAGCTAAGCTCATCTTGTGTCTGCTCTTGCACAATGTACGTGCACTGGAGCAAGACTGAGCTATATGGGTTGTATTAACCCAAGGTGAGATTTTGTTTTCTAGTCATTCCTGTAAAGGATGAGAATGAATACTCCTCAAACAAAACAGGTTTTCTTCTTTTTTGCAGTTGTTTATCCTATTCAGTCTTTGACTGCAAATACGGCTTTTAGAAATCTTAAGTGCTCCTGCAGGAGCTAAGCAAGTGGGCAGTGTTTGGTTTGTAACATTTAATCATGCCTGGTCAGAAATACAACATCCACTAAAACACTGACATTTTTCACCTCTCAAAACCTATAAATGCAGAATACTGTCATTTTGGAGTTTGATTCTTCATCAAAATCAGATTACTGTTTTCTTAGTGGCTTCTGGGAAGTATTTATAAGCCCTTACACATATAAAAACATGCATGTGTGTCTCTCTGTAAAACAACTTACTAAATGTCTGTGACAAAAACGGATTTAATCTGGAATATTTCAGGTGTCCTCCCGTCTTCCTTACAAATCCATTTGTCCTCACAAATGGGATATGTTTTATAGCTTTTTCTGTAAGCATCAAGCTAAATCTTTCAAGGACTTGAATAGAAGTTCCTCCAAGGGCCAGTTTAACCTGCATTATGTGAATTGTTTTTGTTTTCCTTTCTTTTTAATTTATGCTCTGCTATCCAGGGACTCAATAAGTCACTTTCTCCATGAGATGTTCAGGACAGTGCAGTCAAAATTGAGATGAGAGGGAAGGAATCTTTTCTTCCTAGTAAATAGACTCAGGAAAGGGAGGGCTGTCTCCTACAGAAAGCAGGTGATGGTCTTCCATGCAAAATCCCAGCTGTGCTTAGCCTCTAAGCCAGGCCAAAAAAGGGGATTCACCCTTGCCCAAGCTGCTATGCATTAAGGAAAGAAATGTGACTGCACAGAAGAAGTCTTGGAGAAACCTCTTTTGGCTGGCAGTGTGGTAAAATTGCAGCCTAAGTGTATGCCTGGCTCTTTTCCTTCTCCAGCATCACTTACCTGTGGGTAACAGCAAAACCAGGACAGACTCTCAGCTCAGATTTCAGAAACCAAAATCATTTTCCTTTTCATGCTACACATTCTCCTGCTGTCTACTGGCCTCTTATCACAGTAAAGCCCACAGTTAGGCATCTCACCACTGCTCAGCCTCATTGTGTGATACCTGCCCTCCCTGGGGGTTGACATCAGCCAAAAAAACAGGTGTCTCATCTCCTGGTTAAATCACCATACAGTGAGCATCCTGCAGACACTTCAGGCATCTAGGAGCAGACAGGTGGCCACTGGCTCCCCAGATTCATGCTGGGTGCTGCAGGAGCACTCTAGGCATGGCTAGGCTAGAGCTCATAACTATGGCCAAGTGTCCTGCAGAGACATAAACAGTCTGGGGTTTTCACAACATTGCTGTCAGGTTATATGGTATAATTTTAAATTGGACTCTGCCTACAAAAAGAATCACATCTGCTGATCAAAAAAGAAAGAATGGAAAAAGATACACGGGACAGAGCAATGTACCACATGGGCACATGAACACCACTGTAGGCACAAATATGCAGTTCAGAGGGGAAAAAAAAAAAAACAAAAAAACTCAAGAGAATACAAGCATTGTTTTATATTAGTGCTGTGGTCTGTTTCTCCAGCTGCTTTCTTTGTGACTCCTTGGATTTACAGCAATGTTCCATGTACACTTTTTTTATTTTTTGACCCCCCATCTTTTGTATTCTCTTAGCCTTCAAACTCCTTTTACCATTTCAATTATGTGCTCCAGCTGGAGACCTGAGCTATCAATGACTAACAACCATGGGAGCTGATTTCACATAAACTAGGCAGAAGTCCAGCATGTGACTCAGCAGCAGACATTCTGCCAGAGTTCACGACCTGCAGGAGCTCACTGTGGCCCCACTTCTTGTACCTACAGCACTCCAGTTATTACAGGGCTGAAGGCTGTACTCCAGGACAGGACAAATCGGCTGAAGCTTGTCTCCCTTCATCCTACTTAGAGCTAAATGGAATAAACCAGCAGAGCTGGAGTAAATGAGCCATGGCAAAACTGATCTTAACCTCCACCCCCCTGATTTGGCAGCCAGGCACTAGGGCAGGAGACAAGATAATTCCAGTCAGCTCCAGCGGGCTCTGTAATGCAATTTGACAAATCAAATAGATAGCTTTTATTAATGTAACTAAATGAATTATTGTAAATGGGAGATGTGGCCATTGATCTGTCTTCATATATGCATTCTGCTTTGGGGGAAGGGAGATTGCCTTTAAATTCAAGCTGCTGCTGCCTGAGGTAGGAAGTCACTGTAATGAATCTGTTCTGCAGTTTCCGTATGCCCAAACTGCCCATTTAACACCAATACCAATAAAGATAAAAGGGAAATACAGCGGAGTACTATGTGTGCAGAGCTATCAGTGCTCATACTTGGACATATAAGTGGCTATTCAGGGCCAGATTTTCCTAAATATGAATGTCTGCTTTGATTTTCTGGTAATGGAATGGGACTAACAAGGCTTGTTGAAGACTACGATCCCAATGAAAGACAAGGATACTCTGACTACATTCCTTAATAATAACTCTTCCTACAAAAACTGCTTAAATAATGCATTTCACAGCACATATGGTGCAAATACACAGATAACTTCCTCAATGAAATCATCCAAGTTCAGGTCTCTCAAATCAGGCAAATAAATTCAGAACTTAAGGAAACATTAATATTCCTGCCCTATTATCAGGGCTGCAATGGAAAAACATCCATGGGAAAAAACTGGATTTCATTTGAAACAGTACTTTCTTATGTCTTCACATTCTCAAAAGTTAGCTCTGAGAAAGCTAGAGGATGATCTGTGTTCTTCCTCTCCTCTCTCATCTGTACCCAGAGCTAAAATCCCACTGTGCAGATGCCAAGCATACCTATGCTGACTGAAGCACGGCATGGAAGACCTCCCAGTACTGGAATAAAAAGCAAAATAGTATAAGCAGAGCAAAGACTGATTTAGCATGCAGTAGAGGAAGTCTTCTCGGAACCATTTAATGTGATGAACTTCTGGGAAAGAAGATTAAGCAACTCTTGGCTACATATAGATATTACTTTCAAGATACCAACATATTTTGTTGAGCCACTGAGCTGAACATGTCAGATTCTCTAAAGTGGTTCAGCTAGAACAGTTCAGCTTTCTACATACTGTAAACTGGGGATGTATTTCCTTTTGTCACCATCCAGTGAAACACTCTCCCTATTCAGGTGTGCAAAAATATTTGGGTTTGCGTTTTTTGGAGTTTTTTTATTCTTACCAAAACAGAGAGATTTGGTGTGGTTTGGTTTGGTGTGGTTTGGTTTGGTGTGGTTTGGTTTGGTTTGGTTTTATTTAGTTAATTTGGCTAACAGTGAGTAGTTGATTTAAAGTACTTCTGGAAATTTTTATAGTATTTATTCAAGGTGTTTTTTTAAAACCATTCTCCTAACATCATAGTGAAAGAGTGTTAATGCAAACTTAAAGTATGCCATGTAAAACAAAATCCATGTCTCACAAATATTAGGGGAAAAGTGTGACTGGGATTGCAATAATAGCTTAGATTTCTTTTACTAAAGGTGTTTGATTTGAAGGTATCTAATGCATCAGCTCATTGTCACAAGGAATATTATCTATACACCAGAAGAGAAATCCACATTTCCACCAGTTTTGGAAGTCCTGGACAACAAGGGTGCACCTAAAGGTCTTCCACAGCTTTTTACCAACGCCAGTGCCTCCCTTTTAAAGACAGAAATCCTGGCTGCAGAGACAGGGAACATCACAGCTATGACAAAAGCAAATCCTCCTCCAAAGAGACCCTTGGTACTACAAAGTCTCCATCAGCCTGCAGGTTTCAGATAATTTCAGTAGGAAGTTGTGGAAAAAGCATAAGTAGCAGGTAAGTCTCTGAGAAGAAAGCATTAGTTTCCCTCTCTCTTTTTCTCCCTTTCACTGGAAGGGTATTACAATGGACATTAAAATACAGACTTTTGGGGATTATAGTGGGAGAGAAATCACAGCTCTCAGTGGATCTGTGAAACAAACCTGAGGGTTGTCCTGTTTCCCCTGTTTTTAATTTCTGATACAGGGTAACAGTTCTGCCACCTACGCAAAGGTACACTCTCCCAAATTTGAGAAATATGTGAACATTACTTTGCAATTGCAGCTGTTTTTTCCAGAATGAGTTCTTGATATCTGTTTACTGATCCAATATACCATGATATAATACACCAGAGACCTTGGATTACTTCTGACTTCATCTCTGCTTTATGTTCTATAAAGATGCCTGTTCCCTCAACAACCAGTGCTTACAGACCTTCCTAAAATATTGCTGGGCAAATTGCACAGCCTCCCAAGTTTAATTAACTGTTCAAGTCAGCATATCTCAATTTAGTTTCTAAAAGGGACCTGGGGCAAACACTGAAGCAGATGAATGGCAGTGTTGCTTACTGCAGTAAGTCATCAGTGTGTACAGCTCAGACGATCCCAGCTCAGGCTGATGCTACAGTACAAATTCACTATTTCTAGGAAAGGTATGAAGCAAAAATAAGAAAAAGAATGTGATACTCAAGCTGTTTGTTGTGGAAATAGGAATAAAACTATGGATCCATCCTCTTCCACCATGCTTTCCTTTTGGAGAGCTGCCATTTTAGGCACAGAGGCTCTTGGGGTATCTTCATGTCCCAGAAAAATGCTGAGCAGCCATTGAGCAAGATCACAGAAAGAGGGATCCCAGCAGCACTTATTCTAAAACATAAGAGATGGAATTTGCTAGAGCTGGCTTTGACTAAGAAATCCAAGAGAACACTAACAGTATATAGATCTTCTGTATTCCCAAGTGCTGAAAGATCAAGCAAGTAGTAAGGCTTTGTCTGAACTGGCAATTGCATCTGAGTAAAGAGAATTAGGTGCTTCGAGCTTTGTCTAATACAAGAGCATGAAAGAGTGAAAGCATAGGTAAACTGGATCTGCAAGACTTTAGATGCCTCTCTGATCTGTGGTGACAAGATTATATCCTAGAACATTTACAGTGTTTTATGGCAGTGAATCATTTGTTTTTCCTTGTGTTACTGAGTTCAATAAAAGAGTTCTAACCTTATGCTGCATGATGTGGATGGATATTTTTTTCGCCTCACAGCAAAAACATTACTTCAGCAATAAATTGCACGGAAGTTTTGATTACCTGTTTTCTTGGTCATGCAAAAAGAAACACCTAATGCCAGTCAGACTGAAAGAGTGAAAGGAATTGCTCTGGCTTTATTAGTAATCTTTATTGCTCAAAGCATGAGAAACTGGGAGAGGACAGAAGCAATAATCTGTATTTTCATTGGTTTACAGGTTCCCTTGGGATGAAAGCAGGCATGTGTATTTTCAGTGAAAATCCAGGGCTGAGCTCACTGCCTAGGGAGGCAGCATCTGGATAGCTTTATTCCACAGTGTTCTTTCCTCTTGCTCACTTTTTCCCTCTGAAAATAGCACTTACCATAAAAGTTTGCAACTTGCATTTGTCTTTTTATTTTATTTTTTACTATGTATCACTAACAGTTTAATAAGGCATTAAAGCATATTACTCTTGATATTTAAGCCTCTGGTCCTGTCTTACCTGATGGGCTTGGGAACTCTTCCAAGTATCTGCACTCTGCTGCCCATGCCCTCATTGACTCCTGAATATCTGTAAAAGCACGCAACCTTCCTGCCCTCCACTGTGCACAGTTTCCACAGAGAGAAAAGCAAATTGCTCAGGATGGACCAGTGCCATGACAAACCCTTGTCCTAGTAGTCCCACTCCAGATGGATGAGGACCCCGTACTCTGGGATATACTTCAGCACATAGCCACCACTCAGTAGTGGTGAGAAAAAGGATCTGTTTGTTGGCTTTAATGCAAACAGCACATCCCTAAACGATCTGTCCTTTCAAGTGTGGGGGATTTGTTTTCCTTAAGAAGCTGTAGCCATTTTACATCCACCCAAAGCTTTTGGAAGGTCAGCTGTTGATGTGCCAAGCCTTCCATTTGCTTTGAATCATTTCTTCTTACTCAACTGGAAGTGCCACGTATGTCCAGTACCTCTCTGACTCTCACATCTTAGCAAAACCACTCTCAGCAAACTAAAGGATAAGAGAACACTGCACTTGTTTGGCTTGTCCCCCTGCCAGCTGTGGCTCCTTGACCATCTTAACCAGAAGTTTCACTCCATACCAGAACTACCTTGTAGCTTTCCAACCAGTCAAGCAGTGTGGTGAGCAGCAAAGCATTGGTGTATTTCTGTCCAAACTAGTTGGATCCAGCTGGAATCCAAGGTTACCAATACAAACTCTGTTTTCTACCACAAAAAAAAAAAGAAGGCCTAATACATTCTAATATGTGTTCACTAATTGGTTTAAGAGTTTGTCTGTGAGTTTCACAGAGAAATATAAAAATCCTCACACATCTGCTGGGCAAATATCCTTCTAGATACCTGGAAGTCTGCCACTTACAAGCATTTTCATGGAAATTTGCAGATGTGATTGAGCCTAGCAATTCTGAGGGGCTCTGGTTTCTGTTAGGCATGTCAAATCCGACAGGGACAGTATTTTACCACAGTGCAGAACCTGTCAGCAGAAGATGACAGTGTCTCTATGAGCTGTCATGTACAATTTTTGCAATTAAATAGGCCCAAGTCTATTTGGAAGTATAAAGGGCTCTACAAAGAAAACAAGTCTGTTGTCCCCATTGTGTGTCCTGCAGAAGAGAAAGCACCTGAGGGGGAAGAGCGTGGCCTGAGGTTTGGGTCTCTGTGGCACGGAGTTCCAGGGAGACTCTGTACAGATGAAGAGAGCAGCTTAGAAAAGCTCTTATTTTCCACTGTGAAGCAGAAAAAAGCAACCCAGAGGCTGTTTCAATGTGAGAGAAATCAGCACAGCTTCTGTACTGTTAGAATCTAAATGCTGCCCTCAGAGACCTAGGGTCGGTGTGAGATCACATTGAAGCAGAGCCAGCAGAGAGGAGCATCCCAGTAACTCACCCTAGATAACCACAAAAATTATGGATGCTGCATTGACCACAACATGTTTCCAAAGAATAGTAGTGTGACTACAGCAGGCATTTGTTTTTCCTAAGCTCTCGAAGAGAAACACAATTAGCTTCAAGGAAAACAGTCACCCCTTGGGGAAGCTCCATTAGGTGAAATACCTGGAAAAAATAAGCAACAGAAGTGTTGCTCTTCTTTTTACTTACATTTCTATGCCTAGATTTATGTTTGTCAGATAGTCACAAGCTAAGAGTGCCTTAAAATGCTTCAGTGTTTGTACCAAATAAATAAACAGAATGATAATCTTGGGCAAAATTTTTCCACTCATCTACCTTCCAAACTGTTGGCATTACTCCCAAGGAGGAGTCTAGACATAGGTCTGGAAACAGCCCTTCATTTGTACTGTATTTCTGCAAATATGAGGTCATCTTCATGTATTCAGAGCTCTAACAAAGCTTCACCAGTTTTGAATAAGCCTATTTTGAGCAATGTGGTGATATGTAGAGATATTTCAGATAGTCTTAACAAACAGGTGTAATAACAGAAGCAATGCAGATGTACCTTCACAGTCACAGCTAAGCTAACTAAACCTGTTGCTGGGGTAAGGTTGCTTTCAGCAGTCTTGCTACCTCTAAATCAAATGTCCCTCTGTTATCCCTAGAGGTAAACCAAGTGCTGTTACCCAAGAAGCAAGACCAGGCAGGGAACAAGGACCCATGGAAGAAACAGTGGGATGAAGCAGCCCAGATGGTCGAGTGGAGCAGCAGAGCTTGCACACATGCAGCAGACAAAAAAAATCTCATGAGAGCTCCAAGTGTTTCTCTGCAATACTGCGACGTAAGATGGAGACATACCAGTCAGGTCATAATCTTGGGTTGGCAGCAACCTTTAAAGGCCATCTAATCCAAACCCCTGCAGTGAGCAGGGACATCTTCAACTCAGTCAGGTTGCTGAAAGCCTCATCCAGTCTCACCTTGAATGTTGCCAGGGATGGGGCAACCACCACCTCTGTGGGTAACCTGTTCAAGGGTTTCACCATCCCTCACCATAAAAAATTTCTTCCTTATGTCTAGACCCTTGGATATCTTTCAAATCCAGTTGAGGAAGAGGCTGTTTCAATAAGTTGAGGGTTAACCTCAGCTCACTAAAGCTCATGTTGCAAAGGCTGGAATTCTGGATGTTGTTGTCTCTCTGATTCATTCTGTTGGACACAATAATCACTCATTACACTGACGTAGTGCAACCACCTCGGCATCATCAGCTCACAGTAAAAATCCTGAAGGGTGGAAACACTAAAGTTGAAAAATCAGCCCTTGTAAAGAGAACATGATGACAACACTCAATGTTTAAAGTAGAGCAAATATATTTGTGAACATAGAAAGATTAGACTACGATCAGTCAGCGGGAATATTTATACTGGGACAAGGGCACTTCAATGGACTACGGCTGCTACCATGCTCATGTGGTGTCTGCAGTTCATCACACCAAATTCATTTACAGACCTAATGGACAGCACCATTGCCATGGACACACACAGCTGAGTGAAAGGAATACAAATCTGAGAGGGTCCAACAAGTGCTTCAAACAGATACTCTTCTGAAACACCACAAATAGGGCACAACAAAAGTCTATATAATCTTAGATTTGTCGCTCCTTGGACTGATTTCCTATTACTGGGTCCACTCTTGAATGTATGAGAGGATGAATGAAAGCAAAAGGGATTCGTTTACAAAGACTGTGTTAGCAACTCATTTCCAGACTCCTTAATATAATGAGGTGCCAACTACTAGGCTTTCAGATCATCCTGTCTTGTTACCCCGAAGGCTTAAACTCCTGAACCATTAAGTAGCCTGCATTTGCTTCAACGAAACAAGCAGGTATTTCACAATTCCTTATAGCATGTGTGCTTCTCAGAATGCTAGGATTAACGTCAATGTCAGTGTACAAAAGCCAAATGCTTTTCCAAAAGCCTGTATGAGCCACCTTTACTGAAATGGCATCCCATAGCTCTGTCAGATTGAGCAGAAGGGATAAGATACACTCGTCTGATAACATCCATCCAGCCAATATAATAATGCCATCTATAATGCTGTAGCACAAAGCGCCCGAGTTACTTCAGAATACAGTCACAGGTCACAAGGGAAAAATGCATAAAAGTATTTTACCTTTAGCTCTTGCAGTCTGCTTTCCATTTCCTTTACACTAAGCTTTATACCATTGTTTATAGAGAACTATGTACATGTATCTTTGCAATAAATAATCAAATCCAACACACAACACCAACATATGACACTATCATAATGTGGAGAATACAATATTTCTCAAGCTTATACTGCTAAAATTCAGGTTTCTATGCAGTCAAAGTGGTGAAATTATTTCATAAACAAATATGTGTCTCCCAAATATTCATGAGGCAATCTCTCATCCTTAGTATCAAACACATCAGAGATACAGCTGGGATTTTCCTTGAAAATAAAGATGTCTAAGAGTTCTTGCATTCATCTTACAGGGCTATTTTTCATATTTAGTGATTTACCCCATTTCCAACTAGCAATTTGTCTCTCATGTCAGCTTATCTGAAGGTCAAGCATTAAAAATAAAACTAATATTTAACCCTGGTAACATTTAAATATTTGCAGAAAATCGTTACATTTCTCCAGGTCCCAGCATTATTTTCCAAGCTACCAGTGTTTAACTCTCTGGCTTTTCCTCAAACTCAGTACTTCTTGTCCACAACAAGGAAATTCAATTCTGCTAAAATACTACTCTCAGCATTTCAATCCAAAATGTTAATGTTATCACTAGTTATAGAAACAAGGAATTTATTCATAGTCCATCCATAATCAAAATAAAATTTCATATTATATCATATTCTCACTTGCCATAAAACCATGGGACTTCATCAATTCATACCTAGCAAGGACCACTATAGTTGCTCTATTTTATTGTTAAAAGAAATGTGGCAATTCTTGCATATTCTAGATTGCAAGAAGGACAATACAGTTCTGGTTTTTGTGTCTAGTACCATTAACATGAATAAATCTGATCATATGTAGAAAACAAATTATTAAAGTTTATTTCTTAACAGTAAANTATAACTATATAACTATAACTATATATATATATACATGCACTCACATATATGTATGCCCTGTAATTTTCCTCTGTGTGAATAATTCACTCCACACTGAGCAGCAGGCTTTTGGGCTCTAGTAGCAACAGCTCCTGTCATTAAGATTTAGGCTGCATGGGGCACTTGTAATGGAATTATAAAATCTATTTCTAAAAGAATGATTGATTCAATTCATTACTGGCTTTCAGTATACAATAAAAACTTTCTGAACCTTAGAAAAAAAAGTCATGAGGCAAATCCAAGTGCTAATAAATCACCTGTATAAATGTTAACAAAATGGACTCAAGACACAAAATTCACTATGCATGGCCACAGTGAATGCTGTATAAATAAAACATATTTTCTTTTTCACTAAGTAACAATTCAATGAGTTAAAATAATTCAGTGTAGTAGAAAATGGGTAAAAGCTGGCTGTAGCAGAGTGCACAGTAAAGATCCTTATTGACTGATTAGCAATTTGTTTCTACAAACACTGCACAGCAGTTGCCCTACTTTGCAGCAGGCTATTAAAGCCTAATGAAAAATGTGCATTTTTGCTAGAGTTAATGGTCTTGAACAGAAGCCCTATGCTTCTACGAGGTTTTATTCTGTACTTAAATTATGGATTCATGCCTGTCATTACAGCTATTGTCCCTTGTTTGTACAATAAATGCACGTTACACAGTTTTCTATGAACGGTGTGACTCCAGTGAACATGAGGAACAAAACCCGTCACTCTCAGATGGCAAAGGCACTGTCCTGTGACAACAAGCAGCAAGACTCTGTCAGCAGAGGGGCTGATGCCTGAAGAGCAAATTTAGCTGGGTGTTCCCTGCTTTTGACATTTCAGGCTCTCGCTTGAAAACTTCAGCACAGGGAGTGGTCTGCTGCACATGGCAGCTGAAGTTACAAGGAATAGCACTGTAGATGATGCTCTGGATTAATTAGAGATCAGGGCACTGGCTGGGGAGCACAGAGCTGTGCAAGGTGCAGGCACCACAGCAGGGAGAATGGGACAGTGTCACGGGCCAACATCCCTGCTGTCCCCAGGCATGGAGTGCAGGGTGCCAGCACAGCCAACAGCCAGCCCTGTTGTACAAATCCACAGTAGCAAAAAGCTAAGGATAATATAAACGGGCAAGCAAAATAAAAGAAGTACTATTTTACTTTTTAACAGATGATAACAGGAGCGTTCCCCTTCCCACTCCGGGGACACAGTTGAGAACTGGAGCCACAAAAAGATTAAAATCACAGGTTGAGATAAAAACAATTTACTGTAAACAGCAATGAGATAAGAAAAATTAGCAGGAAGAGCAACAGTATTCATAAAAAAAGGTATAACACAAAGAAATTATTTACATGGAAAATAAAACAGTACTGGACCATTTCGCCCACCACGTTTTTTCCCTCGACTGGAAAGGAGAGAGTTCCTTACTCTCATTCCTGGCTCCCTTACTCCTGCACCTGACAAGTGACATGACATGGTATTGAATAAAATTAGCACCTGGCCATGCTCCCCTCCAGCTCTGTAAAAAATTAACTCTCTCCTGGTCAAAACTAGGACAATCAGTCACTGCCTATTTCTAGGTATGCCTTAGTAAGCATACACTGGGCTGATTATTTTTTTGTGGAGCTGCATGTGTTACCTCATGTTATTTCATTTCTAATGTGAGGCTATGTGGCTCAAGAGTAAACTTTGTGTTTGCATGAGTATGTGGACACATATACATGTTGTGTACACGTTACATGGTTTGTGATTACAGCCAGTTATTTACCTGATCTGGTTTCATGTGCGTTGCAGACAGTGTTCACAGACATCTCTGGTCTACATACATGTATTTATGGCTGACTGTGAGATTTGCTTTTATTTTCCTTCTGCTTTCTATACTGCAATATCTAGTCCTTATCCAGTTGTGGTTCATAGTTAAAGTGGAATTCCCAGAAACTATTATCTTAAATAATAACAGAACCGTTTGTTTTCCTCCATTTCTTCTTTCTGATCATCCTTAGGGATGATTTTGGGACTGTTCTTTATTTTCTTGTCCTCTGTTTATTCATTTTGTTATCCACATCTTCAGCTGAAACAGGGCTTGTGATGATAATGACAGTAACAACAGCAGAATTGAACGTGGTGGTTTTTTTGTGCTCTTAAGATTTTGCTTCCTGCAAAAAATTGCTATTGATTGTTCATCAAGTTATCTGCTGCAACCTATTATTTATATCCACTCCAGTTCAGACTTTTGGGAGAGAATTACGTGGCTAATGATGTGAACAAGTGCTCTGTATATGGAATGTTATTTTTTGATTGCTAAGCTTCCTATAAGAAAATCTATTATTAACTTCTTAATTCTTGTGGGTTTTGCTAAGAATCAAAAATTTCTGAAGTTATTCTCAATTAAATAAATATCTGTTTTCTTAAAATAAGAAACATATAAAAGGAAAAGCATGTTCCCACCCTGTCTGAACACATAGAACACCTCTAACAGTTTCATCACTACCACACGTAATTATAAGCCCATAAACACAGTCCATGTACTCTAAGTTTGCACATTACAGAACAAATATCAACACCTGTTGATATCACATCTCCTTTAGCCCTTGCATGTGTGGAAACATCCAAAACATCCATTTAACCTAAAATTTTCTCAAGCCTCCTGAAAGTGATGAGCAGTGGTGGCTAAACTCTGGTCAGATGGTTGGTAGTCCAAGGACTACTAACAAGGTGTGCTGAGCAGTGTGGTGTAGCAACTTGTCAGTTCTCCATCAGTGGGCCACAAGTGTTTTGCAGGGTTTATAATGAGTTGTTGGCCTGGGAACTTGTGCTTCAGGGCAAGGTCATTCGTACTGAACACAAAAACATCCTGGGCCGAACCAGTGCACACTGAAAATACAGCCTCAGATCTCTCCATGGGCACTGTTCACTTCCAGTACAGGAGGTTACTGCTTTTTTTCCAATCTTTATGCACTATTCATAATAAACAAAATACAGCAATTTTTCCTCTGAAACTAGGATCCCCAAAAAGTCTCAAATCTCCAGTCTTCTCACCTGCTGCTCAGCGTGTTCCCAAATCTTCAGATTCCACTTACAGCAGTAATGGCTGGATATTTTTTTCAGCAAGAGCCTATGCAAATATCATGCCTTAAAAACACACTGCAGGCAGTTCACAGACAATCACATTAACTGATAATATAAATTACATTGAGAGAACTGATTTATTCATTCTGATTGCCTAAGTATCACCTAGCACAGTGCTTCTTAATCTCTTTTAATTAGAAGGACGACAGATCTTTATGAAAATTGCATAGGCCAGCTTATGCTATGCTGTCTCTGTAGTTTCTATTTACAACCAAATGGAAATTAGATTTACATTTTAAAGGTCATAGGTTGCCTACAGTTGCTATCTTACTTGCAGATAACAGTCCATGTATGGAAACATGTGGACAATTTTATTGGTTCAGTCATGTTGCAGACTGCCTGACAATGTCTCATACAGTTTATTAAATGCCAACCCATGGCCTTCAAAGGCATGAATAAAAAATTAGTTACTGGTTCAAATTATTTGTGATAAGAACACGGGCATAGAGGTCTGGCACATACCAGCAAGACTACAAGAAAGAACAGATGGTTGGAATATAAAGCATGCATATAGGCACAAGCATGAGTCAACATCTTAATTTGGGGATGGCAGGAATTAGGACATGATGAAGGCATGTCAGTTGTCCCTGATTTTTAGAATCAGCTCTGAAGGTTTCTGATCAAATGCAGACTTTTCTTGCCCACTCCCATCTCATCAGGTTGAATCTAGTCCCACCATTGCAAAGGGGATCCTTTGGGTTGGTTGGGGAAGTGCTTTTGTTTTACTCCAAAAAAACCATGAAAATTCTAGGTTTTTACTCACTCCCTTTGGGAATAAAGGGAGTAGATCTCTTCCAGGTAATACTATTCAGAGTTAGCAATATATCTAAAGCCTTAGAGGGAAATCAGGTGTTCTTCTTTGCCAGCTCTCTTTTTAATGCCTGTTCAGAGTTACTTCAAAAGCTTTGCCCAAGCCACAAGGCTGAACCTTCTATGCCTAGGGAATTCTGTATTTCAATAAGTTTTGTAACTTAAAAAGTATTACTAGAGGCCTTTTTATTTTTCGGCCTAATAATTCCCTCAAGAGAACTTGTACATTTGAAAACTTTACATTATCTTGAACTCAGTGTGATTTTTATGCTTCTTAGAGGAGAATCTCTTCAGCTCTACAATACCTATCCTTTCAGGGACACATTTTCCTCCACACTGACAGCACATTAAATTTATTGGAAGCTGCACATCTCAGAGAAAACTGACATGATAAATCTGACTGTGCTGTTGCCCTTTCAGAGAATCTAGGTAATTTTTTTTGCTTATAAGCTCTATTATTTTATAAAAAGTGAGAGGAAGAAAAGGCTATTACTGTATTTTAACCCATTACATTTCCAGAAACTGAAATCTGGTTTCATGCTTTCCTGAAAGAATAAGAGTCACAGAATAATCTTCCCAGCTGGGCTGGCTTTCAGCAATGAACTTGGCTGACCTTAGAAGAAAAACAAAATTGCATTATGCCAGACAGAGTCCAGATGCCCTGCCTTTTTCCACAACAGCTCTTGTATATAGAACCTTAAGGACATGAGGCTGTTAAACGAAATCCTTATGACACATGACATATGAGCCTAGGTAAAACCTTAAAATACAGAGGAGGAACGAACACGATGTAATTTTTTTTTTTTTCCCCACAAGCATATCTTCTGCTTGGTTGATATTGCTATAGTTCATCTTAAATTGCTACCATTAATTTAGTGAATTAGTCATCAACTATTTACAGCTAGACACAGAAGCATTTGTCATAAACATCAGAAGAAGAGAAGAAAAATAGCTTTTCCTAATACTATTGTGTGTTTAATTTTGCCATGTGATGTGACTGAAGTCATTAGTCACTGATGTATTTCTTTCCGGAAAGGGCAAAGATCAGTTACAGAGTTGCCCAACAAAATGATAAAGTATACATATTTTCTGCTGCATAACACAAGCTGACAGTCACAACAGGAGATACTGTCTCGCATCCTGAATCTGTAAATTTTATCAGAAGACCAGAAAATCTGCTTCCTCTAATGGAGTCCTTTTCCCTCTCTTCTGCCTTGTCTTCTTCAGGATGAACGTTCCCAGGTGTCTCAGTCTCTCATCATAGAAATGGTGCTCCAATCCTTTAAACCTCTTTTTGACTCTTTGATGGACTAAGAGTATGTTCATGTCTGTGTCATACTGAGACAGCACTCCAGGTGTGCTCAGACCAGTGCTAAGGATGCCCTCCCTCCCCTACTGGCCATGCTCTTCCTAAAGCAGCCCAGGGTGCCATTGACTTTCTTTGCCACAAGGGCACTTTCCTGGATCACAACCACCTTCTCTGCCCTGCAGGACTTCCAGGTCCTTCTCTGCAAAGCTGGCATTTTAGGCTATCTACTGTGCACCTTTTTCCTCCACACATACATGGAAGCCAACATAGAAACAAGAGAAAAATTGCCATGGGGGGCATAGGATTCTTATAATATTCACAAATCTAGTAGGTGTTTTAAGTCACACACAGTTTTTATTCCCTTCACTGTGGAAAAAAACCCAAACAAGCAGTTTCTCATGTATACATTTTGTTGGGACCCAAGCTCAGCACCTGTGGGTAGAGCTGGATGGGGCTCTTTCATCTCGCAGTAAGTAATTTACGATGAGGCATGAGTGGTAATTTGCTATCTTAAATAAACATATAGGTGAGTGATGACTGTGGAAACAGGCTATGCAAGTTACAGTTTGCCTGGAGGGATTTAATTTCTCCACTGAACATTCTCATTCAGCATCTGAGCTCTGCAGCCTGGTCATTAATCTTCCTGAACACCAGACTTGTAACAGGTTCTGGAGGTTCCTATCTGGAGTGCATAGCACTGCTAATTAGCAAATCCACAGAACATCTGACATGTGTGGTCCTAAATGAGCCTGACTTGTTAAGTATATTTATTAATGCTTCTTGCAGTCAGATACACAGAAATATTATGGGTAAAGCTATTGGATGCACCTAGGAAGAATAATTAATCTTGTAAACAAGCCAGCAGATAGTGGGATATAAATCAAGGCATCTGCTACCTTATGTCACCTTAAGTGTAAATGAAATTTTTGTTGTCTTTGGTTGAATGCTGTGTGATACCTTAGCAAAGCTCATCAGCATGTTCACAGCAATGTCCAAATACTGTATGACAAAGAAGGAATTAATACCCATGTATATGAAGAAGTAAAAGTTGCAATGATCAGATGACTGTTTTTTACAGACAGATATCAAGAAAAATAGTGTATTCTATCATCATGTAGCACTAAACTATTCTCTAAGTGTATGATGGATGTTCTGTCTGTGATATGTAGTACCTGGCCATTGATGGACTGGATTTACCCCTGCTTTTAATACAAAGAACTACATAAGGACTCGTCTATGCTAAAGGGTATCAGAATAATGCCTCTGACTGTAAAAAAAGTAGAAATTAATAAGAACATGGTTTGGTATCAGACCATTAACATATTGTAAACAGATTAGGCAGATAAACATAATAATGAAAGCGTACAGAACAGGCAAGACACAACTCTGAGTGTCTCCCTTATAGCACTGATGAAATTCAAGCAGGAACCAAGGAGACGCCTTGGATTTCTTCCTATACAAGCTTCCCAGAATACACCCCTGATGAACCTTGAATCAGGTTCCAGTCAAGTTCCAAGGCATGCTCTGATTCTGATGGAAGGCAAAGTATTTCAGCTTTCCTGTTCAGACAAAACCAGCTGACATCTGTTGGCTAGTTGAGGCCATAAAGGACTAAGCTACTTGTCATCAGTGCAAGATGGCTGTCAATGATGGTGTTCATATTCAAGCTATATAAAAAACCCCACCATGATGCTTCTCAGAAACACTCTGAAAAGTCCCTGAATTCTCACTGTCAATGTGATCGTGAGCATTGCTTTAAACTGCAAAGAGCTTTTGCTATCTGCTGAAAACTGAGAAGAACGTGGCTTTCAAGCACAGAGGCTGCCAGTGCAACTCCTGCCCCTTGCAAGGAGATCCTACAGCCCCACACCATTATTAAAAAGACACTTGTTTACTTTGGCTGCTTTAAACAAGTAAGCTTTCCTTGCACCCTGTGTGGGGACAGAGTCCAAGGAGACCACATGCTGCTCTGTGCTTCTTCTCACAGCAGCATAACTCAAGCTGTGCTCTTAAGCAGCTCATATCATAATCTTACAGGCTTTATTATCTTTGGCACAGCTATAGAAGAATAGGACAATCTTCAGGAAAAATTCTAAGCTCTCTCTACCTCCAGTCAGATCTATTAGGACTAAATTGCACTAACCTCTAGGCTGGTACTAAGAGTGGATGTGAATAATTTAACTAGAATTTCAAATGTGATTTAGGTATTGCTTTCTGGGAACTTTTTCTTTACTTTTACTATCTGTCAAACCTCATATAATTCATGGGGTTTTTTTTTAGTATAGTGAGCTGAAATGGGTGTTAGGCATTAATATTTTATCTAGAAAACAAGACAGTAACTGTTTATTATTAAGGTAATGGCATAGACTAAAAGCATTAAATAGTATCTGTGAAGTTGTTTTCAATTTTTGAAACAATTCTTCACAGAGTTAAAGCATTATAAGAATTGTTAGAATCTGCAGGCTTTGGAAGAGAGAAATGATTTGTTAATCCAACTCAGCAAATGATTTCCAGGATTTTACAGTGGCAGGGTGTATTTTCTCCTTCACAGTCTGGGCCACAGCTTCTTAGTGAAAAACAATGACAATTAATCTCTGCTCAGGATTCCCACAGCACGCTGTGTACATTGTCCACTACATCTCCCATTTGCAACTAAACAGCATCTGTAGTTCCCACTGTAAATGCATTGTTTGGTAAATGCAAACTTTTCAGTGATCTCTATATAGGAATAATGGCACCAAGCCACTCACCTTCTTCCTTTTAAAGCACAAAATCTCCTTCAGAAATACTAAGTGGCAGAAACACCAGCCAGGCCTGCTGCAAACAATTTTGAGTAGACTGCATTTCCTTTCCATTATCCTGGACCAACACCTTCAGCTCAGATATAAAGCCTTTCTCATCTACTGCTATGTCCAGCTCCAGCAAATCATCCTGTCATATCAACAGCTTTCTGCTTGACCACCCACTGGAGTCTCCTGGCACAGATGAGCAGTCTCAGGGAATTTCAGTATGCCAAGCTCCTCTCAGCAGGGATAGGGGCTACAGAAGCCTGAGAGGCAGCAAAAATCTTGTCCCAGTAGCACCAAGCAATGAGAAGTTTCCAGAAGTGCCCCCGCTTTGAGAGGTGGATTGCACTGTGTCTCCAAACTTGACTTTGCTCTCTTCACTATCAGTATTTCATTTTCTGTACTCTTCAGCTACTCTACATTTTGCTGATGTCATGTCAATCTGAACAAGAATTTCTTGAAGTGAGGTCATAGCACACAAAGTTCACTGTAAGACTTGCCTTGAACTCAGCCTCATTTATGTTTGATTTTAAAAGCTGGCTTTCTACATTTTTAACAAACCCTGTGATACAAGCTGAAGGTTAGACCCACAGTACAAGTTTAAGCACTTCTAACTGGTGCAGTGCAACTCAGAACAAGGTCAGACATCCTGGCATCCTCAGATAACTAATGGAGAGAATTAGGTACAATTCCAAAGGGCAATACAAAAATATCACGTCCAATACAGAAAGCAGCCAAGAAATTTTAGTTAATGAAAAGTTTCACCTCCATCCTAGAGATTAGACATCGTCCTTTTGCAGTCTTGAATGAGGTACCCTCTCCTAGCAAAATGTACCTTGAGATGCTTTCAGGAAGAAGAAGATTTAGGTCCTGAACTGTGTTAAAAATACATGTTTCTCAGGAGTAGGTCCTCCCCATATGTCTGTACAATGTTCTGAATAGGAAAAACACCCATGAATTCTGTGCAGCTCAGCAGTCAAGATCAGAGCTTTCAAGGCTGAGAAGAGAAATGTAAATATCTTACTTTGTAGCCTGCAGATTATAACATTAACCTGAAGCATGGAAGGCTTGCGCTCTGCTTTACAGGGTGATTAACTCCTAGTGGTCTTGCCAAGTATTCTCAGAGTGTCTGGACTACACACATCTTGTAGGGCAGAGTAAATTAAAAAAAAAGTGTTCTGTGGATCTTCACAACACCAGCAGCAAAGTTTTCTGCAACTCTAAGCAACACCTGATGCTCTGAAAATACTTTAGAATTCAAGGATATCCCACTGTGGAAAAGTAAACTTCATCAATATAGTGCAAATATTATGGTGTGTTGCTAAGGCTGCATAAAAATACTACCTCTACATCTCCTTTCCAAAGCAGTGCTGTAACAGGCTTTACAAACTGAAATACTTGCTTGAAATATGACATAAAAGATTAAATATCTATATTATTCTCATACTTATCAGATGTAAGGAGAAAGATGGATATTTGGACAGTGGCAATTTATTATACTGACAGTAAGAAAATCTAAAATTAGAAAGCAATAACTGGTTTTCACAGTAGCTCCAAAATTCTTGAGTTAAATTAGTCCTTGATTAAGTCTGTTGCATTCCTTTGGTAAGCAGGATTTCAGGATTGTTCTGCTTAAATTAGAACATCCTCATTTTATAAGCTTTCAGCCAAAGCACTTTAAAAAAATAAAAAACAAAGGAAAAAAAAAGCACAGTACTATTGAAAGAGCTGATGTTCGCTTTGTTTGCAAGTGCAGTGAATAACTAGTTCATGTGTAGGTTGTAGAACATGTTTTAAATTACAAAGGTAAGTAAAGCAGCATTTTTCAGAATAAGTAAATTTACATTAATTCAAAACCACAAAAATAATGATGCCTATTGCTTTCCTTTCCTCTGCAACCACGATTGATTTTTGATGTGTATATTAGCAGCATCATGCAGGACACTCTTGTATCTTTTTCTGTCTGGCTTTGCAAAAGCATCTGCACTCCTTAGATCTCCTCTTCATTCCAGTGCACTCTTCTCTAAGGCAAAAAAAAATGGCCTATAAAATGTTTTGAAAGTTAATTTTGAACCAGTACCAGAATGGCTCTTAAAAGCAAGCCTTTAGTATAAAATCCTGCTTCCAGCTACAATTTGCTGAGGTCTAATGGCCATCTGACAATTAGACACTCTGTACCCACATATGAAAGAAAGCAGATATACAAAGAACTCTCAGTATTTCTATATCCCAGCTAGCAAAAGCTCCAATTCAAAATGTAGCTCTCCAAGCATATGCCAAAGAATAGAGAGGACAGGTCAGAGGGCCAGTTGTTTGCGTCACCATAGGTTTCACCAGACAGAATGCATTAAGAATATTTATGAGTTGGATGAGCAGAGTTGCCTGTAATGCAATTGCAGCTCATTTAATTGAAGAAAGGGAATGAAAAATGCTTACCTCAACATGTCTGCTTAAGCCGTCATCTGATTTACTCCATTTGTATCAATACAGGAAGTCAAAGAGGCAAATTGAATTTATGGACCAGTGGAAGATAAACCAATTTTCTCTGGAGAAACCCAAGTATCATAGCTCATACCTAAGTCTCCTCTTCTGTTTTCACATCAGTCATCGTACACAGTGTTTTTACGCAGCAGTAAACCAATTTAAATGATCCATACATGCCAGCTATTGTACTGCTCACACACCATCCCTCTGGTGCAACTTTGCTCTCTGTAGAGAGGCTGAAGCGGCACAAATCACCATGCAGCCCCCTGAAAAGGGTGAGGGTCCTGGCACAGACATCTCCACTCCCCTCAGGTCTTGGTGGCCTCAGAAGGGAAGTCCCAAGATGCTGGACCCTCCTGATCCCCTCTTCTCATGTAAGTCTGTTCACTTGCAAAGCAGTGTCCAGCTGTCAGGACTCAAAAGTGCTCCCAGACACTGCTTAGTACCAATTTAATGACAGTCTTGTCTCCCCACCACCCCAAGTCCTTTTGTTATGGTTGACATAAACACGTGTGCCTTTCAAGGCTACTTGTTCTAAGCAGCTTTTTCAAATATCTCAGTTAATTCCAACTGAAAAGCAACAACGTGTCAAAGAGAAAGCTTTAATGTAAATAGGCATGTATTTGAAAATACAGCTGACATGGCAGAAGTTTTTCTAGACTTGGCATTTCTCTGACAGAAAATGCCAGACTTATCAGAACTGAAATGTTCTAGGGAATATGTTGACAAAACATCCAACCGACTCAAGGATGTTTCCATGGAAATCTGCTTTGTCACTGGCCCATGTGACCTCACCTCTTTTGTCCCTTCATGTCTCCAAGGACCAACATGGTGGGGAGTTGGGGAGCCAGGAATGAAGCAGTAAGCACCTCCAGAGTAAAGGAGTTCTATTTCTAGGGAGCTTATGAAGTGGGTTTTGAAAGACAGTATTTCACAGTGGTCCATGATGGGAATCTAACCCAAGACCTTCATACCTGCAGAAGCTTCCTCCCTTTTGAGCCAGATGCAGGGAACTTTGGGATGCTCAGATTCTACTACATTTACTGAAAACGTGATCTTCTCCAGTGCATCTTCCCATGCTCCTCAGTATAAATTGTCTCATAGTAGGCTTTTGGCTGAAATCTCCCACTATTTGAAAGAAATGGACCCAGACAACAAGCACCTCTTTTGCAGACAGGAAAGGTTGTCTTGATGACAAGGTCATCAAACAGGCATCTGTTGTAACCAAAACAAAAGTAATCATGAAGTTGCCTCAGGGACTGGAAAACTTACAAGGTCCAGGCCATTTCCTCTTGTTTTGGCCTCTTTTCCCTAGAAAGGGAAATAATGCAGGGATAATGAGCAGCAGAGTGCACTGCAACTCATATGTTAGTAGGAAGGACATCTGTGACTCTGGGCCAGTCCCTTGTGTTTTCACTCTTGGAAGGAGTTGCTAAAGCAGAGTGTGGGCCAAGCTCCCTAAGAAGTGCTTGGAGAGCTAGAAAAGCCTAATTTGACAAGGTCACCACAAAGCAGATTGACCTAAGCTACTTTGCAGATATAGTGTAGACTTTTTAACTGGGGTTCAGCTGACCTTTGGCTGCCAGATGACATCCTGGTTCAGGATGCAGATTCCAATACTGTCTGTGTCTGAAGTTAGGCAGAGTGCATCCCGCCCACAGCGCTGAGCACTTCAATATGCATTTTCAAACACATTAGAAGTGGTTTTTTTCCACATGAACATAAGGTCATGCTGTCTTTGGTATGTCTTGGAAGAGTTCCACCAAAATCGTTAGAGACATGACTACATGCAATTCTCACTGCTCAGTCTCCATTTCTTTCTTAGTCAAGATCAGGCTTGCAGCATAGTTATTTTCCTGTTTGATGAAGTGCTTTCAGATCACTCTGGGAGGAGGGCTAGATGCCATCTCCTTGCCCTCAGGAGATTGTGCCTGCCTTCCCCACACCATGATGATACACAGGAATCTTGAGCAGTGCAAGTCTGGTCAACAATGGCCACAGATTGGAAAATGTGTATTTGTGCACTCATTTCTGACCCTTTAAGCACAAAACAGCAAATTGCAAAGGGCACACTATTATTTTTGGTGCTCACGGCTTAGTTCCAGGATAAACTACTAAACCACTGAATTTTACCACCATCAAAACATAAGCTTACAAATGGCAGAAAGTGCTAATACACATGGCTTTCTGGAGTTCTTGATTAACGTTGAAGCAGAAAAGCTCCGGGCTGATTTAAATTGGTCCTCCTCTTGACAGACATTAACAAAGAAGGGGCTTTCTTTTCTGATTTTTTTTGAGGGGGTGGTAGTATAATTATATAAAGTTTTAATTCAATAAATAGAACTGCCAAATTCAGAGGGAGAAATAACATGTGACAAGTATAAGTTAGAGAAGAATGATGCAAAAACCATCAAGGCTGTAGCTGTATCATTTATAAGGACAACACAGCCTGGAGAAAGAGTGTGTATGTTTTAAGACGGTGACCCCAGAAACTAGACTTACATAGAATTAACAAACAAGCAAGTATAATCTATTTTTTATGACAGGTAACAAATAGACAGCCTTGGCAACAGAGTTATTTATCCATGGACCATGGATAGCATGGAAAACACCACCAGCAATAAACCATTTCCCACTTCAAACAGATCTGTCCACAATCCTAATGTGAAAGGATCACATTTGAAAACAGATAACACAACTCTGTCTCTGTGGTCCTTCTTTCCTGGGTACTTATCGACTGATGATCAAGCTTACTAATTCAAAATTATGGTCTCTCCACTCATTCTCCATTGCCACCGAAGTCCAAATCTGGACTTAAGTTATCTTATTCTTCTGTCCTTAAGCTCACCACTAAGTGTTTGGATTCATCATTTGGGAAATTCAAAGTTGGCAGGGAAAAATACCAGCACACCTTCTGTATCATAAGCAGAGATACATATACTCCTTCTGTGACTCTTTATGTGATACATATACTCCTTTCTTTTAGTAGATCCCATAGCTGCCCCATCTTTGAGATCTCCTTTGCTTAGAGCTGCCATTGTAGTAGATGAGCCAAACTTTTGTCCTTCCCATGCCCGTCTTTAAGACATTCTTCATGAAACTGATGGCTTTTATTTGCTATTTAACACCTCATGGACAATTTTCAAGTACTTCTTTGTAAGAAGTCCTGATCATGGCCAGGTGATAGGTGATTCCTCTGTATCAGGAAAACAGAAAGATAGTAGATCTGTAAAGAGTTATTCTGTTCAACAAAACAACCCTTGAGAAAAAAAGTAGCAAATTGCTGCTCTATTCCCACACCTCCCCTAGTGTATCCCAAACACGCCAAAATAAGTGAGAAACACATGCTGCTCTCATTCTGCAGAGCAATCAAGGTAGGGCTCTTGAACCTCTGAGAGGACACAGTCACAGAGCAGATATCCATAGAAACATGAAAATTTCTAACCAAGTCAAACTAACTCCAGCAAGTTCTCAGATTCTCTTGTGCTTCTTTCAAAGTAGGTTTAGTCACTACAGGAAACTTTAGTCACATGAACTGAGAGATGGCAAGTTAAATCAAAACCACAGCACCTTTCACAAATGCCACCCTTAACTTGTTACCACTCTAAAGTGCTCCCACTGATAACAAATTCTCATTTTTTAATAGACTCTGGCTTTTGTTCATTTTTGGGTCATATTTACAAGCAGTCTCAATATTTCTGAACAACTGCCAGTCCAAAATTTTCTTTTCCCTTCTATTTTGGTTGTGTAAGAGTATTTCATATGTTTGGCTCATTAACTTTGTGCTGTCTTGGAAGCGAAGGCAAAAGCTCTGCTTCAAGGCATAATTTGCATGTAGCTGACAGCAGCAATTCATCAGGTTCTTGGACCTTAATATATATAAGAATCTGGGCTTCAGTTTAATTTCTAAATCAAGTAAATCTTCAAAGCTTTTTTCAGACAGCATTTTCTAAAAAATATCTTATTAGTTAAAATATTATAATTGTCAAGGTATCACTGCATTATGTAGGCTATAAACAGGGCTATATGCATTTACAAACATAAAAGCTTCATTGCCGTAAGGTAACCCCTGACAGAATAATATGTATAGTTTCATACACACATATTCACACTTTGATATCAGACCTCAAAGTCTACCTGGGGGAAGGTCTGGGATTTCTCATTTGTAACATATTTCTAAGAAGACAATTAAAAAATCCTATACTTTATGAACATTTAAAATTACATGTGTTGGTTTATTAAACTTCTGCTATTACTTTGTATTTTATTTAGGCAACCTTTCTTTTCCAACAAGGTTGAAATCACCTCCAAGAGAATTAAACTTTCCAGATAGAACATTAAACATACAAAAAAACCCAAACACCTGAATCCCTCTCTCAGATTAAGTTAATGGAGGGGTTACCCTTGATTTTGATTCAGGTAGATTTTAACTGTTCAGAGCCAAGTGCAGCCCAAAGCTGAAGTAAGAGGAATATGGACAACAGAGATCCATCACCATTTAGAAAAGCAGTCCAGAGACCTCTGTTTGACAGTGCTAGAAACTGTTTAACTGTGCAGCTGCCACAACTGCATTTGTGCTTTTGTCCTGTACCAAAGAGGTGCTGATTTCCAAAGTCTCAGTTCAGGCTTAATCCCATTTTGGCAGACTGATTCCAATCTCAGACCGAGGTCCCTCCACAGCTCGGCTCTGAAGACTCCCACACCTCCCTCCTGTCAGCCCACCAGTTCAAAACACACTGGTAGGTTCAGATTTTCCCTGAGGTCAGTGGAGCCAAGGCCACTTTTTGTCCAAGAGTGGTCCTGGTTTCTCCAAAACTCACAAAAATGACTTTGCCTGATTGTTTATTTTTGTTTTAAATACAGCTTATGCACTGAAGCCTAAGACTTGTGGGAGCTGCATTCTTTATTTACCTGAAGTGGTTCAGAATCACCTCAGCTATCAATGAAGGTGTTGTGTTGAAGCTGTGCCTCTGTGCGGTGGCCAGACTGACTCTGTACTATCCAGGGCTGTCCTAGGACACTTGATCAGAAAGGGGGCAATCCTGAGCACCATCACAGTAGCCAGTAGCCATCACTTAGAATACACAAACTGTGTCTGGAGCAAGGACTGGAGCCAGCTTTTCACGCCTATCTGCAGCAGTTGCCACGACACTACAGAGTTTTGTTCCTCCTAACCTTATTTTCCTTTCAGCTGGTTATTAAAGTACACACAGGCCTTTCTCCAGAGAGCAAGGTGAGAACATTCCCACACAAAACAACCTCCTAGTCATGGACAGGGCACTTCTGGAAAGTTTTAACTTGCTACCAGCTCAGCATAGGCTCAGTTGTGTTTTTGGGCAAGGGCTTTGGTCCTGGCCCACATCTTGCAGTTGCACCAGGCCCCAGGACATTTCTGTCATTTCACCATATACCAAGGATTATCCTGGCAAATGACAATTATGCCAGTTAGCTGAGGCTCAGGCTTGTGGTCTGAGATGCACAGTGTACATGGCCATGCCTGGATTGATTATGCTAAGTTTTAAGAAAACTGTAATTCAAGTGTCATTTTTAATCGAACTTTCCCTTTAAAAACATCAAAACAGGAGAACTCAATGGTGTAATCAACACACATTGACAACACAGTGTTTTATTGATTATCTGCTTGACTGACAGATGCAAGAAGAAAAATTAGGCTGTCTGCTCATTGATTCAATCCTTGACTAAGTTTTTTGCTGGTTTTTTTTTCCCCTTGTGCAGAAACAAATATTGGATTTGTAACGGCCAGTTACAAACCCCATTGTTAAAATTATTAATACTCTTGTGTTCCACCGGCTGCTTTATTTTATCTAAAGAAAACAATATAAATAACAAAGCAGTTACTAATAAATTTCAGTTTGAAAGGAGCTGAAACTAATATTTGTAGAATTTTTATGTTCTGTAAGAGCTTTTTACTAAGCAATTAGAAAGTCTGAAAGCACTGATTTACAGATACTCTTTTCATCAAGCATACATTTAGAAAATGTTTGCATTACTCTTATACATTTATTTATTTTATGAAATCTAGAACAGGAATCTATCTGGTCTTGCAGTTTATTCTTTAGTCTATAATCTGAAATTACATTCATCTTCTGTGGTAATTTGCGTAAAAGGAAACAAACTGAACTTTCAGGAACCAGTATGACACCTCTTTGGAGGACAAAAGTAAAAAGAGATGGAGATGCAGCTTAAGGCACCATAATTAGTTGCTGTTATGAAATTAATTAACATCTGGCTGGCATTGGCAACTACTGACATTATTGTGGTGTCATGTTACGTGATAAGTAACAGGAGAAGACAAATTTCTAGAAGAATGAAGATCTATTTTTCTTGGCCTGTTCCTACCAACTAGAAACATAGGGATAAAACCACACAATGTATCTGTTGTCCAGTTTATAAATGCTTCTATCTTGGATGAGACTACTTTCTTTTCTTACTGTTTTTCTGAGACTATAAAAACTCTTAAAACTAAACCAAATGTACTCTGTAGTCATGTTTTTGTTTGCACTATACATTCCTCTGCACATCCAATAACACTAGTGCAATTGAAGTTTTACTTGCTGCTCAAATCAGCAGTCATTGGATGTGTTTCCCCTGCTAGTTCATACATTAACCTTTCAGAAATCTAGACTCAGCAATGAAAACAATAGAAGGAGAAAGCTAACCTGATGGCAGGAATCTGTTAATCACAGAAGCACACTTTTTTTGTTTTACTGATTCAAATCAGTCCTTAAAGCTATCCAGATGTTACAGTTTCAGAGGAGCACTAAAGTAGGAAACACTCCAGAGCATTTCAAGTCCAAGAGTAATTAAATGTAAAGGCGGTGGAGCATTTATCAGTAGAATTAGTGCAGTTTTTTTAAACATGAACAGGTCAAACTCTGAACCATACCAAGATGTGCTTGTGTATTCCTGTTTTTCCTTAAGTAGCTGCACTATGGTTATAAATTCATTCTAATTATGCTTTCTGCTTGGTAGCATGCCAAAAGGTCTCCTCTTCATCTACTCTGCAATGTTCCTGTTTCCTTCTGTTCTGCCTCAGTAGCTTCAGAACCTGCCATCTAGGTACACACACAACAGCAGATGCATATAACTACACCCTTTACAGAAAAACTTCTGTCTCCAAGGCAAAAATAGAACAGATTGATGGGATCAGTATTAAACTGGTTCCCTCTAATGAGTTAAAGACTCCCATCTGTTCCATATACTAATGTGGTTGAAGTCTGCAAGGAGAAAAAAAGATCAATACAAATTTATGGGCTCTTCATAAGCATTAAATTAACAGCAGAAAAATGCAGGGTTGTGTGAAAGGGATGCTCATGATCCTCCACTGAGGCTTATAAAGCTAACTGAGCACAAAATTATGTAATTACGGTGTTAATTACACTTCTAGGGTAAAGTATCTAGAGGATTAAGAAAAAAATATGCTTGCTATGGCTTTGACAATTAAAAAAGCCTTTTCAAAAGGAAGTCTGCACCATCAGTCTATCTGTTTACTATCAGCTCACTCTCTCCCTTTCTTCTTTTCCAGTTTATCATTTTAATCTTCGGCATTTCCAACTCCCCCATCTAATTCCCTGTCCCTGTGTATTTCCCCAGATCTTTACTTCATCAAGGTATAATTTTTTGGTACACAGAGTCAAAGGTTTGTTACTTTTCCCCTTTGGACTTTAAATCTCTTTCAAAGATGCTTTTAAAGTCCTAACGATTTACTGTCTCCTCCAGCTGTTAAGTCAGACAGTTCCTTCCAAACTGCAAAGTACAAATTATAACTATCAAATCTATTGACATGTAAAAAATATATCAAACAGACAAACTAAAAAAGGCTTCAGTTCCTGCTGAAGCCAACCAAAATATAGCCAAGCAGTCATGCTGGCCCAGATCCCCCCCAAAATTCAAGTCCTCATTCTTTGCTGTTTCATCCAAGCCTAAGAGCTCCCTACCCAATCTGGTGGTTGTCCTAGACACAGCCACAGAGCCTCTTTCTCTTCATCCAGTGGATCTTGCAGAGGGTTTTTAGTGAAGTAACCTGTTTCCAATAGGTGAAGAGTCAATGATACCATGACCTAGCCTAATCTTTTAATCAGAGCTTGTCCTAGGAGAAAGGATACATAGGTCTGAACCTTCTCTGGCTTGGAGGGGAAGAGCTCAAAAGGCAGAAATCTTCCCATCTGTTAGCAAATGCTTCAATCACTGGCAATTATATTAAAAAGGAACACCATATCTACTTCTTGTATGTCACAAGAAAAAATTGTAGTCATGGCTGCATTTTAAAAAATGTCTGGGAGAACATGCTACGAGTTTAATAAAAAGGCTTATGAAATCAAGCCCTTTGGAGGGATATAGGCAGAAAAAGACCCTTTTCCATCTTCCTGATGGTCACCTGAGAAGTCCCTTTCCTGCTGAGGCCAGGCAGTAATACAGACATGAAGAATTATCAATCAGCACAGGAGCCATGGCAGATCATTAGGTAGGGGAGCAGAATTTTCTGGATCTAAATGCCTTCTCAAGCTCCCTCTACTCAGCAAAAAAAGAGGTTGTTATACTGCAATAGTCTTTCTTGGTAATGAGTCAGAAGTATTTTTATGAATATAACTTCAAGTACTGCTCCTAGGTGTCAGAGGCATAAATAGAATTTTAAATCTTAATACTATAATTAGAATGTTTTCAGGAGTCAGTATTTTCCTTGTTTTTACAGAACTACGTAATTCTCAATACAAAGGACTACTTTCCACGTGCAGCCACAGCAACAAACGTGGACAAAAACATTGCTTTTGGAGATCATGTAAGTTTAGAGACAGGCTTTATTTTCTGTTTCTTAGTAAGTTGTTCATAAATAGTGCTAGCCTTTACTGTAGTCTAGTTAGCTTTGACACTGAAGAGTAACATACAGATAAAAATCAACACTGAGAGTAAGCACCAACTGTGTGTATACAACTTGGAAGTTAAGGAAGGCAGCTTCTCTAAATTAGAAACAAAGCAGTGATTAGTTTTCATTGTTTGCAATTTGGTCAATTTTTAAAGTTGGTTCTGCCTACAGAGGTGGAAGAATGGCTGCAGCTTGATTTGTAACAAGACTTTTTTAGGTTTGGGCTTTTTCAAGCAAATCCATTTCTTTTCTCTTTATCTGCTTTGCAAGAAAGTACTAGAGACCTTTATCTATTCTTCCAGGTTTTCAGATTGCAGAGAAAAAAAATTACATGTAGAGCTCCAGTTGAGATCCCTGCTTACAACCTGCGTTACCTGCCTAGAAGTTAGAGTAAGACTTCAGAGGGGATGGAATAAGTAAAACAAAACCTATAAGGTCATCAGAAAAACACTGCTGAAAAGCCTCAGTGTTCAGAAGTGTTTCATCCTTTCAGATGCTCGACATGGATGAGGTTCTGTCTGGCTAAGAATCACCATTACTTGTATGAGAACTTTATCAGCATTTCCCAGGTGCACATAAATACCCCATGGTTATAAGCAGTCTAATGTTTTTCTGCTGCTAAAAGACAATGAGTGAGTGAATGAGTCCTAGTGAGCAGAGGCAGAGGGAAGAGTGGAAAGTTTCCACATGCTGTTTTGAGCCATTACATGTGTCAGTATTTCCACTCTGAGTAATGACTCAGAGCCAAAGGAGATAACTGCAAAACATATCATCAAAATCAAATTACAAGGTGAACATAATTTGTTTCTGTGTACGGACATAATTCCTACGTTCTGGTTTACTGGGAAGCTCTTTGAATCAAGACATTCAGACTCTGTATTGAGATGTATTTACAACCTTGGGTTGATGTTTAGAGATCTCTGACCAAGCTTAGACAAGTTTGTCCATATGTTTAATTAACTGTATAAAACTTAGAGAACTACTTCCATTCTCCTTGCAACCATTGCACATCAGTTCTGACCAAGCTATTCCCATAGCTGAGATCCTAGGTCCCTGTCCCTGTTCAGGTCTTCTCAGCTGGGCCAAGATCTGAGCTAAGACCTTGAGTCAGGTTAGCAGGCTGCACACCAACCCAGCAGAGAAGCTTTGAGTGCCACATCCAAGCAGGCTCTTCCTGAAAGCACCACAACTCATTCCAACCTGATTTAAAGGCCTTCCTCCTTCTGGGCTGTTTCATATGCATGCGTCTTCCTCCATGTCCTGCTGAGGTTTAGGAATGTTCCAACTCCTTTTGTTAGGTCTTGTCACCCCATTACAATTACTGAACAATAACAGAGTTAGGAGGTGCTAAACAAGCTGGTTTGCATACAAGCTCCAGGACTGCTGCACAGACTAGCCCAGGCTTTGGCTGCCTGGTTCTCTTGTGCCTCCACCCATTCTCCCTCACCAGAGCTGGACTAAGTCCTCTGCACAGTCTTTTCAATACAGTTTGCTTCTTTTCCCCTTCCCAGGTTCAAGTGGCAGCAATCTTCCTGTTCCCCATGAAGCCATCAGAGCAGAGCTGGTGAACAAGCAGGGTGATACATGAATGTGTGGGTGGGTGAGGGGGTCAGCTAATGCAGATGCAGCATTCCCATGCTTCAGGGAAGGTGGACAAAATCCTGCTGTCATTCTGCTCCACCATGGGGTGAAGTTCTATCAGGAAATGTCTACGGTCCCTCTTGCTATCCAAATGAGATAGAGGAGTGACAGAGATCCAAAAAAGGGGAGAGGTTCATGTCCCAAGTCACGTATCTGAAAATGTGCAGATTCCTTGACTAAAAGGTCTATTAATATTGAAATACTAACCAGTGTGTGATAATACCATTCTCAGCACAGTCAGTGATGCTGACAGTATTCCTCTTCACTAAAACAGGACATCTTTAAACGTCTCACCAATCCTTGATTCAGAAGGAACCACTGATCTTTTAGTCTAAACCCTGGAACTAGAACTTCACCTACTGTACTCCATATTACCCCTGAACTTTGTCTGAATCTGAATCAAGTACTTCAGAAATACATCCAGCCAAGTTTCTTAAAATTCTAGCAGTGGGAATACACCACATCTACCTTGAGTTGCTCCAGGAGATAGGCATATTCACCATTTAAAATATCTGCAACTTGTTTAAAATTTTTATTTGCCTAGCAAAGATCCCAGTCCTGAGTTTTCTGTTGTTGCATTAAAGAGCTGTTGTTTTTCTGAAGCTTTTCCTACATGTAGGTATCTGTAGGCAATGAGGAAATCACATCTGCAACTTGAATAATTTAAGGTAATTTGTTCAGGTTTCTACCTGTTCTCCAGACTACATCTTAGAATTTTTCAAAACCTTTTCAGGTCTTCAGAAGAATTCTCAAAATTAGGACTTCAGAGCTGAAGTGTTCCAGTGATGGCCTTGCCATGATACAGTTGCCCTGCCTCTCCTCCTACCTGTGCCTTTGCTGGTACCTCCCAGGTCACATTAGCTCTTTGTCTAACTTCCTCAATGGAAATGCCTATCCTGCTCGTTCTACCTTCCTCTTAAGACCTTTTCAATGTCAGCATAACAGTGTCCTATCTCAAAAGCAGGACCTACATTATTTGTTTCAAAATCCAGTCTACAGCTGTCTTCAAAGGCCCACAACTCAGATCAACCCACTTACAGAATAATCCAACTCATTCCATATGACTAGCTTGTCCCTTTCTTTATTTACTCACCCAGTAGCCTGAGGTCACCTGCAAATTTTGCAAGTGATAATTTTCTATTTTCTCCCAGTTGATTGATACAGGTATTAAGAATCCTGTTAATTTACTCACAAGGTACATGTTTGATAAGAAAAAGCACATTTACAGGGAAGATTAGCAGGAAGAAAGACTGATATCTGCCTATAATCCAAACAA
Source organism: Pachycephala philippinensis (assembly GCA_013397055.1). NCBI lineage: Eukaryota > Metazoa > Chordata > Aves > Passeriformes > Pachycephala > Pachycephala philippinensis. Next base: position 250,932 of record VWZT01004832.1, on the reverse strand, counting down.
GTATTTTGATGTTCAGTGTACAAGAGAGAGGACCAACACAGAATAAAGACAACAAAACATTTTAAATTCCCAGTCTCTCCACCTACCACGCATAACTCCTCTACATCAGTTCCTCATTCAGAAATAGCTTTTTGTCTTCACAAGCTACATATTCTTACTCTTTATTTGAGACAATGCCAGTTTTAAAGCAGCAGCTCAATTCCATCTTCTTTAAACACAATGGAAACGTTCCAGATAGTGCATTAGATGCAGGATGAGATTCATGAGATCCTTAACTCTTTATTGTAATTTTCCAAATGTATATTTATAAAGTGTGTAATAAATTTCAAAGTTGATTGTTTAAACGGGAAAATTTTTATATCTCTGGTCCCAGACGGAGACTTTCAAAAGTTTAAAGCAGGAAATATATACAGGCAAATTCAAAGGCAGCTAATCTGTCTTTGTCATTTTTACTGTTGTGTTCAGCCAGTACACAGAAAGATTGAAAAGCAGTTGATTAGATCAAACAGCTCAGCCCTGGAAGCAACAGGTGATTGCCTCTGTTTTAGACACACAGCTAACCACACTGACCACTGAAAGGCAGCCCAAAAATGATCAGCCCTTGAAAAAATCATCTTTCAGCCTTCCACCCTCCACATTTGTCCATCGGGCAAGCCAGCCTCTACGAGGTTATCCTGAAAGTAAAACAAAAACATGGCAATGATTCAGGGATGCTGATGCAGAAACACATGGTTCATCCCTGATGGGGGAAATCAGACTCCAAGCTTATAAAACAAGCAAGCTGCTTCTCTCATGGTCTTGCAAAGAGAGGAATAGGGGAATCAAAACAAACCTCAGCAGATGTTCAGTGCCACTAAGGGATAATTCATGAGACCCTAGGAGTATATTCTGCTAGGAGAATATACTCTACACTACACAGCAGAATCACAGTATGCCACTATTCACATGGAAAGAAAACAGCTAGTCAATCAAAAGCCAGCATGGTTATATATTTTATTCCCCTTCCCTGAGCTGAAAATACTCAAAACACTTTCTTTGCCCCTGTCCGAGTTTTCCTTCAATATTCGCAAATGACCTGAGGAAAAATACGAAAAGTTATAGAAATGTTTTAAGTAAATAAAATAGTGAAAGGAACTCTTGCAGTGAGTGGCAGGGAAGTTAGAATGAATACGGAATGCATAAATTACTAGAATACTGGCAAACAGAAGGAAATAATTATGATTTAGCAGTGAAAAAGACTCCCAGTAGCACACATAGTAACAAAACCATTTACAGATTACCAAGAAAACATTCCCTGACCATAATTGAGGGCATCTATCATTTTGTGGGTGCAAAATTTGGAATATCTGCAGCAAAACCTTAAGGGGGCAGAGTTCAATCTCTTTCTAGTTGAATGCGGTCTCAAAGTACCACATGTTCCTATCATAAGCCACTGGGGAAGCAAAAAACACATTGCAAGCTTTCTCTTTTCCAAGAGAATCTTTCATTCATGGTTGGTAGCTCTCTATTTTGAAATTCTGTATTTAAAGTAATTAATTTACATTGTCTTATATTTCTGCTCTCCTGGCATTTATTATAGATTTGTATTTGGAGTGAAAAGTGGGGGTTGGGTTTGCATATTTTTATGCTTGTTACTTTAGACAGGCTTCTCTCTGTGATACATGATAGCTCTGGTCTTCAGTAGTCTTATGTTGCTATCACACCTGTGCCCAGAACTGCTAGAGAATTGCCATGTTGTGTGTGAGAAAGACAGGTAAATCTGCTCATTGCCCTACAGAGCAGGAGCTATAATTTATCATCTGCAGTACGGTTGAGCTGCTAGGATCAGTAGCTGTTCTAAACATAAAACACATAGCTTCACCCTTGGCACGCATTCCTCCATTTCTCCTAGAGATAATGGTTTTTTTACAAATCAGAGTGGGAATGGTGGGAACTCCATTTGTATATCAAGCATAGGATTCAGTCAGCCAGCCTCATCTCCCTTGCTCAACTTTGAGAAATCACCAGTGATTAAGAACCATTTTTGCACAGAGATGTGGGAGCAGCTGTTTATAATCTCACTCTGAAGCAACTCAGTTTCCAGCCTGTCTTAAAGGTATTATAGAAATTGTGAGTGTCAGAGGTGTGAACTGGCACAGAAGAAAAAAAAAATCATTCAGTAATTTTTTCATTTATTATTCTGTCATAGATGAGAATAGTAGTAACACATTTGTTGCATAATATATAGTTGAGACACTTCTCTCAACTGTTTTACTACAAACAGTTTGAAAGCAAGTTAAAGAAAGAAATGCATACTAACAGAGAAATGCTTTAATCAGAGATTGTAAAACAAAACAGAATGCCAGATGAACCAGGTCTTGTTCATCTGTAAGGGTTGCAGTTATGCCATTAGCTTTACCTCACTAGAATTTGTTCAGGGCAATGGGGAGTTTCATGTGAAAAATCAATGGTTCAATCTTGCTCTATAAACACCAGGTAGCATAGCTGTCTACAGCATTCTGGCAGATTCAGGACAAGATGGATGAGATTATTTCTTTGAAATTTTCTCTCTGAAAGCGGAAAAATGTCCAGAGGGTGGCATATTAAAAACAGCACATTAGGAAAAAAAAAAAAAAAACCTGTCCAGAACAATTAGAAAAGTCAACTACATTGTTTACTTTTTCCTAATGCAAACTGATAGCCACTCCCCAGTGTAATTTGTATCATTCAAGCTCAAAGAATTATCAAGTAAAGCAGCAACAAACAACCTCCAGCAGAGATGAGCTGCCTCATAATAACGTACCACTAAGGCAGCCCTTTGCAAGCAAATATCAACCCTCTGGCTTCCAAGGCAAAGGAGGTAACCCTGGCCCTCCCTAAGGAACTGGGGCAGATCATCATATGAGCAGGTATAGACTGCTGGGTAGAAAGAGAGTTGGTGGCATTGATTTGAGTGTTTAAGCACTGACTATCACTCCATTCTTACCGAAAGATGGAAACCCCTGAAGAAGTCACTGACTGCTCTAGGGGCACTGTGAGAGCTCTGGACATCACATTGTCTCACAGGTTGCCTGTGTGTGACATCCTTTGACACGAGTAACAAGGTGCAGGAAGTGTTAAGTCTCAGTTAAACTCACAGGTAGGTGGAAAAGAGGGTGATGACCCCAGCTCTAGCCATAGTCAAGTAGATGAAGTGTTCAGTACTGTGACTGACTTATCAAATCTTCTCAAAGAGATATCCTTTGTAAACTGTGACCCTTCCCTTGCAGCATAAAGACCATAGGCGGTCTTCTGCCTGTTACATCCCCATTGTCTAAGATGTGCTACATGATTACTTCAGATTGATTTATATACAGGTAATGGGTTACAAATTTGTAGCCACTTTTCCCCTTCTATTTCTGTTTAATGTCTAAACATTTCATACAGTATGTTTCCAATTTAACTGAGGAAAAAAAAAGGCAGGAAGGAAGTTACTGTTGCTCAAACTTTATAGTACATTACTGTATAATTTAGACACACACTGGAGATTTATTTATAAATGGCAGGCACAATGGCACCTTTCTTCAGTCTATACAAAACTACAAGGTATGACTCACGATTAAGTCATGGCTCATAGACATAAGAGAAATGTTTAAATGCCTTATCTTGTGCTCAGAAATGTGCTACAGTCATGGTGCTCAGTGTATCAGCAAGGTCATATACTTTGCAGCCAAACAAGAGCATTGCAGAGTGCCTGAAACAGCATCTGTACCCACTTTTCACTCTGGGAAATGGAAAGAGAGTCTTCCAAAATAGCATTGCCCTGCAGGCTGTCGTATGCAGAGGTCAGTACAAAATAATGAACTTAAAGACATTGCATCTTTAATTTGGCCATTGAATATTTCATAAAGATATTGCCCAAAATGTGTTGTGTCTCAAAACCACATGTGGTTTAGATGCCCATGGGAATTCTGTGTAGGGGATAAATAAGTAAGAAGTGGAGATTTGACCCTTTATGGAGTAACAGAGTGTAGCGGAGATGAGTCAGCCTGTAAGGAGCTGACACAACTCTGCATTCAAGGTCGCCATAATGAAATTACAGAGTACATTTGAAAGTAATCAGAAGGCCACTCCAATGTTCATTTGGCACAAGATACTCTCTTATCAAAAGAATCAAACTTTGAGAGCCCTAAATAGACTTCTCACATTTCTGTGCAGCCTCAGTTTAATACTCTAAATTGCTCGTGCTTGCCCCACAATGGCAATGTACTCAAATAAATAAAGCTTACTTTCTAATGCAATTTACCATAAAACAAGTTCCATAACAGCTTCTGCACTACAAGAGTATCCAAGTACATGGAGCATCTTCTGAACCTGCATGTGACTTTGAGCCGCTGTCTTGATGTCAAAAATGGGAAAAGGAAATTCATACTGACTTGTAAATGAGAGAAGAAAAAGAAAAAAGCATAATCCCTGCGTACCTGTGGAAGCCTTTTACCAAACAATATTAATATAGATGTAAGTGTATAGGGGCAGAAAATACACACGTGGCTGGGAAATTTTTTACAAAGTTTTATGCAAACATAGGAATTTTCATACCACTGATAGCTATAGGCCCATTTAGCACACAGCTTTCAAATTCAGCCTAAGCAGTTTAGATTACTTTCCAACCAGCTGCTGATAATGCTGTATGCTTTCAAGGCACCATCCACACCAGACTACACATACACAACACATTCAACACAAGCAGCTGAACTTATTTCTTATGCTTCACATCCTGCCTAAACAAGTGACAAGTGACTTTTCAAGTAATCTGAAGACAGCATTATGGACAGTGTGATCCAATTCCACAAGACCCTGATATGATAAAAATTAAATGCTCTCTCTAGCAGGGACTGAGAAACTGTTCCAGCTTTCTACCCTGCACCTCGGTACCACCAGCATCAATATCAACATCTAAGCTGCTCTCCTCTCACAGTCAGTGGAAAGAAATAGAAGCTCAGGACTCATCTCTTCTTAAAGACATCTCCTCAGGCTTTTCTCAGAGGTGAGCAGTGCTCAGTAAGAGGTTGGACTAGCTGACTTCCACAAGCGCCTACCAACCCAATTTTTTCTACAACTCCACCTAATCCCAGGTGCCTATTTTTCATCACAAAAGCTTTTAGTTCCAGAAATACACAGTGAACCACTGCAGCTCCTCAGCCAACACTAATGAAAGATATGATGTCCTGATAAGAAAATGAGATAAAACCTCTTTTTCCTGCTAGTAGGAGGCAGTATATCAGAAGCCATTAAGTCTTTCACAGCAATAAAGAGTTGAACTACTCCATCTATTGTGGAACAGAACTTAGAAGAATATCTAGTTCCAGAAGGATTTCCATATTGTGTCAACACTCTTCTAGTCTGGACATTTAATGAGGAATCAGGTGAGGAACATAGAAGTTACATGCACATGCTGGTTATTGTCCTAAGCATTCCATGTGGTACTTTCTTTGGAAGGCCTAATCTCTTTTTCTGCATAGGAGTTGTAATAATTAAGCCTGTAGATTTGAACTAGGACTGCATAAGGTTTACATCTGCATTATGTTTACATCTGCCTGTTTAATCTTAAATCTAAGATAGATGATTTATTTAATCTAATCCTTAACTATGTAAGTCTATGTGAGCTGTCCTCAGCTCCTTGTGCTTTAAGTAACAAGAGAGGCACAAGGCAACGGTGGCTTACCACACATACCTTTGTTACTTTCTGTTTAAGCCCAGACAGCAGCTCAGCCCCCAGCCCCACACCGGGTTGTGTGAAAGAATCAGAAGAGTAAAAGAGGGAAAACTCATGAGTTGAGACAAAGACACTTTAACAGGGAAAGCAAAAGCAGCACACGCCAGCAAAGCAGAAAGCAGAACAAGGAATTCATCCCCCACTTCCCATGAGCAGGCAGGTGTTCAGCCATCTCCAGGAAAGCCTGGCTCCATCACATGTAACAGTGACTTGGGAAGCCAACACCATTACTCCAAATGTTCTACCCTTCCTTCTTCTTCCCCCAGCTTTATATGCTGCGCACAGCATCATATGGTATGGAACGTCCCTCTGGTGACTTGGGGCCAGTTGTCCTGGCTGTGTCTCCTCCCAACTCCTTGTGCATCCCCAGCCCCTTCACTGGTGGGTGGGGTGAGAGGCAGAAAAGGCCTTGACACTGTGAAACCCTGCTCAGCAATGGCTAAAACACGCTTTTAGTTATCAACACTGTTTCCAGCAGGAATCCAAAACATAGCCCCTTCGTAGCTACTGTGAAGAAAATTAACTCTGCCCCAAGAAAAACACACACCTAGTTTGGAAAGAAGTCTTCTCTACACATTTTTGTTTCTTTCCATTTACAGGAGTCAGAGCTTCCTTGGGTAGTGAAGAGATAAAGTAAAAGCTGTACATCTAAACTGAGTAGAAAGGAACACCAGCTGATGAGCCTCGAGGTGTCCTGCACACATTAGCTGAGATAGCAGGGGCAGTCGCTATAAAAGTGCCTTCCTTGTAAAGGCTGTTACTGAAAAGGCAAATTCCCTCTTCAAGAGAATATAAACTTAGTAATATTTGACTTCTGGTTTAGGTAGGAGTTCTGTGTGCAGATGTGGAAAGAATAAGATTACTGTTACTTTAAAAAGCCATAATTTTCACTAAAGACTAGGTAGTTTTAAGGTGCGTTTAAGCCTCAGTTAAGCATTGCTTATCAAGTTGTTCCCCCGAACATATTTACATAAAGAAGTGGAGTTTTTCAGGGTTTTTTTTAATGCATTAATGTTGCTTTGACTTTCCATGTTGGCACTTTATTTCAGTAAAATGACACATAATTTTCACTGATGTCTTTTTGTAAGGATCGCAATAAAACAAATAAACAATTTGGTGTTCAGTCACAAATGTGGTTTATGTCTCAAATACACCCTTGCGACTTTCTTGTCTGGAGAAGAGAAGTCCTGGGGGGAATCTAAGAGCAATTTTCCAATAGTTAAGAGAAGATGAGAGACAGATTGAGGCTCTTTAATGAGGGAATGTGGGAGAACAACTGACAGTAGTCGCAAATTGAAACAGAGGAAGATCTAAGCGGATATAAGGAAAAAAATAATACAATGACATTTCAAGCTTTCAGTCACTACACAGAATACCATTTCTGAATGACCTAATGAAAAAGAGGTCTGGAAATTCCCACATGGGAGGAGTTGTTTTCTGGCTCACAAGTACCTGAAAACCATGTATTCCCTTTCTCCATCCATGGAATTTCTCTTAGGAAGGTTCAAAATGCATCACAAGAATTTATTATTATATTTATAAATGTGTTGTGCCTTTTTTCTGCTAAGAAGAAGAAGAAAACTACTGTTTCCACAATAAAATTATTCCTCCTTGAAAGGGAAAATCCCATATAAAATAAAGTCTGTTCTGTAATCCAGGTAACTTGATGATAAAAACGCCTCCATTCCATGAGTAAATGTCTAAAGGAGAGCAGCAGACTTTCTGCTGCTCTTATTGATTTTGGGCTTTGCTGTGCATTGTCTAGCTTGTACACAGAGTCAGCTTTTCACTTTATCTTTTCTCTGTGCTAATCTAGTGGAAGACATTGTACAAATTGGAATTGAGATCCTTAAGATTAAGATTCATAGTTATGGGCTTTGTCAGTGTCTTTAAGTAATTTAATAAAGCAGTGTATCTGTCAGATTGATGGACGTTGTTCAGATAAGTTCAGCTTTTGAAGATACACCAGACTAATTATTCCAAGTGAAGACCACATGCTGCACAGAAGAAGAAAAACAAAAAGAAAGCAATATTCATAAATATTTCAGGAAGGCAAAAATTTGACTGTGAGAGGACACTAGTGAGAGAAATTTATTTTCTCTTCTGTATCTTTAAAAAGTCCTCATAACTGAAAGATGGATTTCCTAGTTTCTTTCTTTGTTTCTTTTTTTTTTTCTTTTCCTAATATATCTCTTCCACTTACCTGAAAGCGCACAGTATTTCTTTTGTATTGCTTTACTGGCAGCAGAGAGTAAAGGAGGACAGATGGAGCACTCAGCACTAACTCTCAGCACAGTTCATAGGAAGCTTTGCTACACCAAGACTGGCCCAAGAGAAGAATCATAACTTGGAGGTCCAGCATTCCAATAGTAGGACTTGGAGTTTTCGCATCTTCCACCCCTTTGGTAAGGAACAACACAGAAAAAAATGACAAAAGTCTATGGAAAGATCCCTTACCACATGTACAGCAGCCTCCTGCCTAACCAAGATTCTGCTTTCCTTATGACAACCCCATTGGTTCCGAAAATCAAACACTTACTCTAAGAAATGTTCATACTGTCAGTTATTATGAGCACTGCAAAGAAAGGATTTAAGTCAAAATAGGGGTTGAAAACAAAATTAACCATAGCTTGTGGGCAAAGGCATTTGTGGGTAAAGGCATTAGTATCATTCAACCACTCATTTTAGTGTGTTCAGATGGCTGCTGCATTCAAAGCAATCAAAAGTTTTCACTGATTAGACTGTTTATCCACAGGTATCCAAAGCATTTTGTAATGTCATGAAGTAAAGAAACAAATGACCCTGTGTTAGATAACTAGCTCCTTGCATTCTTGGCGCCAAGTGGTGAAGTTTCCAAATATTTTATTCTTGTGTATTGCTTCACACATTGCTTTGTCCGTGACTTTCCACCTAGGGAGCCAGAAAAGCTCATGGCTAAGAGAGTGAGAATTATCAGTCTTTCACCTTGGTGGCCCTAGTTTTCTGCTTTATAAATCAGAAATAATACCACCACCATTTTTTCTGAAACATTTTAAATATTATGGTCTGTATCTACAGGCAACTAATTCTACAAGCCATATATTGTAGCCTGGCCCCACTGAGGTCCATGGGAAAGTGCCTGTCTATTTCAGAAAGGACAGATTTTTCACTCACTGACTTGAACAACAGATCAGGTGCTATTGTTAAGACAGAATTTAACAAATATTACTATTTTAAACTCTATTGGTATTTACTTGAAGCACAAAACAACTTGCCATGTCAATTCTATCTCAGCAGTGGATCAGCACAGGCTTAACACCCACAGTAGTTGGCAGAGTCTCATGTTTCAGGTGAGTCTGTAGGTGAGTGTCTGTTGGAGCAGCATATCCATCACACACCCTAGAAGAGATGTAATAGGCAGGAGACCATGTTTTCTTGAACTGACTTTTCTTGAACTATTAAAGTTGTATGCATGCAGTTGCTGCTTACATTAAAACCTCAGAAAACATCTCTTCTAGAAAGTTTTGCCAATGTTTTAATATCTTTTTAGACTGTGGTATGATTTTAACACCAGCATGTGGGAAAACTCTTTCAGCAATTAAAAGGATCTTGCATGATCACTGAATAGGTATTATTATACTCTTGTATCTCCACTGAGGTTTCACGAAGTTCTGTGTCGTGTCACACAAGTTCATTTTAGATGACTGAAAGTACCCCACTCTGATACTAACACCGTATGGCATCTAGCAACTTACCACAAATGAAGATGAGTTGGCCTCTGTCAGGCTAGAACAAAGAATGACATGGCTCACTGTTTATCACCATGAGAAATTTTATACTTGATAGAAATTATTTTGATAATGATTCATTGCATTAATCTAATAATTATTCCCTCTTCCTTCTACAACGAGAAAATGTTAGCTTTCTGGCAACAAACAGAGAAATAACAAATTGGGGCAATAATTCAAATAAGAACACACTAAAACCTTGACCAGCATATCTAAGTCCAGATACCTGCAACTGGATAAAGTCATATCCAAGACCTCTTCAGAGGTACAGGTAGAACCTGCACTTCCTCTTTACTCCATTGGCTTTTGCTAACAAATCATCATGCTTGAAAATTAGGCCTTTTGTCATGCAAGTATCATCTCAGATATAAATGACTGATTTTAAGAATATGGTTATAGCATATTCTCATTTCACTGGAAGACAAGATTTAAACTAAGAAATAGGTTAGAATTTGGCACACTACATAAATGTATTTTGAGTGCCAAACAAGATTAAAATGGGAGCAATAATGGTTGAACCACTTCAGGGAAGATTAATCCACTGGGAGATTTTAAATACAAACAGCCTTCAGACCAAGAAGTCCCACTAGTACCTATGCTCAGAATGTGAAAGAGATACTACAAGAATCATAGAATCCTAGAATATTCTGAGTTGGAAGGGACCCACAAGGATCATTGAGTCCAACTCCTGGGCAGCCCCAGAAGTCACACCATGTGTCTGGGAGCATTGTTCACACGCTTTGTGAACTCTGTCAGGCTGCTGCTGTGACCGCTTCCCTGGGCAGCCTGTTCCAGTGTCCAAGCACCCTCTGGTGAAGAAACTTTTCCTGATATCCAGCCTAAACCTCTCCTGACTCAGCTTCATGCCTTTTCCTTGGGTCCTAACAATGGTCACCACAGAGAAGACATCAGTGCCTTCCCCTGCACTATCCCTCATGAGGATATTGAAGACTGCAATGAGGTCTTCCCCTCAGTCTCCTCTTCTCCAGGCTGAACAGACCAAGTGACCTCAGCTGCTCCTCACACGGCTTCTCCTACAGGCCCTTCACCATCTTTATTGCCCTCCTTTGGAGGTCCTCTAATAGTTCAATGTCTTTTTTATCCTGTGGCACCCAAACTGTCCCCAGCACTCGAGGTGAGGCTGCCCCAGTGCAGAGCAGAGGGGACAATCCCCTCCCTTGCCCGGCTGGCGATGCTGTGCCTGATGCCCCCAGGACAGGGTTGGCTCCTGGCTGCTGGGGCACTGCTGACTCATGTTCAACTTGACATCGACCAAGAAAGCTTGCTGCTCCCCATCACATTTTCCTGATCATTTTTGACTAAATGTAATGGTGGGGATTTAATAACGGGATATTTAGTCTGACCCAATTCTTTTACTCAATCTTGAGATCAAGAGAGTAAAAAAAGGAAAAATGACTAAACAAATGAAAGTGCCAGTAGTCACAGCCTTCAGTGCTCAGTGACCTCCTCATGGCCCTGAACTTTGTCCTGATTTGTATGCACTATTTTTTCATCTGAAATTTTGCTAAATGTTTCAGAATTAAATTCAATTACTTTAAAAGGATCAATAATATTGTAAGACATCTCAGAGTGCAGACTGTGCCTGAAATAAATTCTTAACTTCTTTTTTGGAGGGAAAGATATTTGGAATACGCTTGCATGTATGTTCAAAAATATTAAAGGTGTCCCTGAATCAGATTAAGTGCTGGCTCTTTGGGTCCTAATATCTTGGCATGCTGCCAGACAGCAATCTTAGTGATTGAGTCATTGTGTACAGGGAGACGTTCTTCAGATAATGCCCGAGTGAGTCATGAGATCTAATTCCATTAAAAAGAGTCATGAGGCCCACAATCTTAATTACATTTATGCTACTAAGCAGAGGAATGCTTAATGGAAAAGGATAAGAATAACTCATTTTGAGTCCCTTCCAATGGAATCAAAATAGAAGGAGCATTGCCCATACCAGAAATATGAATTTCTGCAGTCTTCCAGCTCTGAGCTCCACAAGAGCTGGAATGGTGACAATACCATTAGTGAGATTAGAAATGTGGGGTGTGGGGTGGAAGATGCTAGAAGTGATGGTCTGGTGCTTTCCAGAGATTGTAACCTCTGCTTATCTCACTCTGAATGAAATTCTCTTAGATAAGTTCACATGACAAAACAAAACAATTTAATGACTGCTAAGTCTAGATAACATAGACTCAGGCACCACTTCCATTACTCATACAAGCAGAATCCACATTTTACTGTGCTGATCAAAGAGTAGCCTTGTTTTCTGTGTCAGCTGGATGTAACAGAGATGGCGTTTTACTCAGACAACATAAGAAAGAAAAGAATTGTATTTTATACCATGTTAAAAAGCAATTATTTAGAAGAGCTCTCTCATATTTTCATGGTTTCTTCAAGACTTGACTAAAGAGCTATTCAGAGACTGGCATTTTTTGAAGTCAAAATAAAAATATATTCCCACATAATTTTGCTAGATTTTCTACTACCCAAAAAGCAGGATAATTAATCTGCATATTTTTTAATAATCCAATCTTTATCCTGGGGTTCTTGAGTTCCATATATGACAGGCAGATTCCATTCTTCATCCTTCCTTTTTACTTTCATTTGCGAGTACCCCAAAGGAAGCATAAAAAATGCCACCAGGCCAGTGTACACCACGTGAGGGTGAAACCACAGGAACCCACCTGACTTGCAGTAAGCCAAACCACACGTGGCACGAGCTGTGCTCCATCTGCACCAGCAAGCAGCACAGCACAGCACCAGGGCTGCAGAGAGGTTGCTGAGGAGCCCCTGCCCACGCCCTTTGTGCATCAGGGCATTGCTTTGGGCTGCTGCAGCTCCAGGACCCAAAAGCGCACAAGCAGCCAGAGCTCACTGGGTGTGCCCCTGCAGCACAGCTTTCAGAGACAGGCCAGCAAAAGGACTGCAACATCCATAGAGCCTTGAAAATTAGTGGCACAGGGGACAAAGGTTCAGATAGCACTTCCATTAGTCGTGAAGTGAATTTTTTTATCTCTGAACTCCTCAACTACAACGTTTAACGTAATTACTTTGCTGCAGGTTTTCTGCAACTAATTAAAAATAGTCATCATTAAAATCTGGAAAAACATACTTAATTTACTACTTCATACCTGGTCTTGACTGAAAAGGTGGTTTAATGCCTTGACATAACTAAATTGGTTGTGAGTTCCAGACTGCTGAAGCAAGTCTCCTATAACAAGATGATCTGTCTTCAAGTCATTTTTGTCTTGACAGCTGCAGACAATGATTTCATCAAGTCTAGCACCAAAATGCCCTATTTTCTTCTCAAACAAATCCTAATCTTGTAATCCCAGGGGAAAATAATAAAGTGTGAAAAGGTAGCACTTCAATCAGTGAATTTAAAAAGGCTTCAACATACAGTGTTTATTTTGTGTCAAAGCAATTATATTGTAAAAAAATCACAGCAAATAATGAAATAGACTGTTATTTTAGTCACTGATGTCATCTGAAAAATTGTCTCTAGTACCTTTAGTTTCTTCAAATTAGATTTAATTTCTTCACACCACTCTGCAAAGTATGCACAGATTTATATTTTATTTCCGTTGTGCCTCCTGATATTGAGAAGACAATCGCACTGAGCCACAGGCATCTCAGGTTGAGACTATGAACAGAGAGGGACATGAAGAACGAGTTTTCAATCTGTTTGGTGGCCCAAAGGATATATATTCTAGAGGATGTATCTTGCAAGAGTCATGCAGAATGATTTTCCCACCTTGCCAAAGACAGCCTGCAGTAGAGCCAGGTATGGAGCCCATTTCTCTCAGTGTCACTCCCGGGTTTTAATACCATCCTTCTGATCCAGTTTTTGCACAATCACAATTTACAGTTTTCACAATTCACAATTTGTGAAAAAATTACGAGATAGAGATGCAAAATCAAATCAAATCACAGGTTACACTAATATCAACAGAGATGCCTGCCTTTGTTCCAGATAACCCTTTCTCGTTATCCAAAAGCTTGTATCAAATATGCTTATAGAAATGAGAGCAACATAAAAGCAAATAGTAATTCAAACTACTGATGTCAAGAGGTCTCTCCTTTTTTTGATACTTGATCACTTGATACTTATTTGTACAGCTGACTGAAACATAAACTTTCCTAAGAATATCCGAATATATCTCTTACCTCATGCAATTAATTACAGTTGTTTGAAAAAATACTCACAGAAATAATTAGGAACATTTACACACCATGATATTTCTTAAATTCGTGGACTAGAATTTTAGTTCTGTCTTTTCAGATAGACATTCTAGTGGAACAGAGAGGACAGAAAGTCCTGCAAGAAAACAGTAGTAAATACAATCTAAAAACCTTAAGAAAAATCCACTAATTCCACCCTCACTTGTGTGCCATGGAGCTCCTGCCAAAATGGTGAGTTCTGTCACACTCCTCCACTTTGACCTTTGCAGGACATCAGAACAGTGACAGGAGACCTGCCACAAGCACAGCCACAATGTGCTTAAAAAGTGAGGTAGAGGCAGCAGTTGAAAATTTGTGAAAGCATCCTACAAAAACACAGTCCTAAAGCTGCAGTGCTATTCTGTTCTCTCCTCCAACACAATGTTTGCTGAACAGTAACTCGTCCTAATGAATGCATAAGATAAATGGTCATTGGTCAATCAAAGTACAACCCAATCCTTCATGGCAATTCACAGGAAAAATGTAACAAGAATGTGAAGGGCTTAAAGATTAATAACAATAAAAAAATTAATTAAAAGGCTTGTAAGAAAAATCTCTCTAAGCAATCTTCATTTTGGTCTGCTCCAGCAAATTCATTTTTAAAACTAGCTATTAAAATATAAACTGCCCTGTAAAATATTTTCATCATCTCCTCACAGCCCCTTCCTGAATTTGTTCCAGCAGAGCTATTAGCAGTGATTGAAGGTGAGACAGACAAGACAAAATTCTCCAGAGAACAAGGCGAGAGACACCTTTCTGCCCTCAACCCATCAACTATAATGAATGATAGGCACAGTGCATGACAGGGACTGAAATAGGAGACTGTGACAAAGACAGGCTTCAGAGTACTTCAGAATAATTCATTCAGTTGCATTTGGCAGCAGAAGATCATAATATTTTTTGTGTAGCTACACTGTCAATGCCAAAAAATAAAACACGGAATAGCATTTGCATGCTGATTCCATTACAGTCAGAAAGAAAGGAATAGTGAGTTAATCAAATGTTTCATTTACGTTCTCCCTCCTGTTTCCTGCTGCCCATAAGGACATGGAGCAATGAGACAGACACATGAGGCTGACTGGGGAGCAAGGTCTAATTCACAATGTGTTGATTACAGCTACTTCTCCTCTCTCCCTCACAAGATGGTCCATGCGAGAAAAACCCACACATTTATTCATCCGCTGTGTTTGGAGTCTGTAATTGTCCCTTTGCTGAAAGAAGAGTTGGAAACATGGCATTGCTCTTCGAGAGAGGAAAGGGAGCAGGGAGAAACTCAGAGATCCAGACCTGATTTGGAAATCAGACTTCAAGAAGATAAATTGCAACCCAGCCACCAGCCCAGAGCTGCTGTCACATCAGTGACTCTGTCTCTGCTTCACCTGCTGAAATCAGTGCCCCCAGGACCCAACGCCTCTCTGTCCACACAGGCTCACAGGCAGTGGCTTGTCACAGCCAGACAGAGCTCCACTGAAACAGTGTGTAGCCCAGTCTGAATTCAAGAAAGCCATGTCACATGCTTGGTAGAGGATTTCTGCAAGGTGCTGCCACAGGGGGTGGTGAGGGCAGATGGTATTGTGGGTTTGAAAGAAATGAGATCTAAAAATGGACCCTGAGAGCAGGGGTACTCTCTAACATCCCTAACACAAGCCACTCTGGATGGCCAGGAGCTTGGGGAGATGGAAATATGAGAGACCAAGCTCCCAGCCCAAGCCCTGGGGCCACATGACTCCTGTCACATCCAGCAGGGCATTTCCTATATTCAGGTCCATCTCCATCTCTGATGGTTTTGAGCTAAAAGGAACACATCAAAAACACCAATTTCATGACACCCAGTGCAGAAGTGACACAAATTCCTTGCAGTCTTAGTAATCAAAGCATTCATTCAGGATATGGAAAAATAAATATAATCATTCATTCAATGACATAAACAGGTTCAAACTTTCATTCCCCACTCCTTGCTCATCACTAACACAGAAGACATTTCAGAAGACAGACAATTTTACCACTTCTCTTTGGAAAAAACAGCACAGAGAAAAGAAGCAAGCATTATGCTAAACAGAGCACTCACCCTCCTCTGAGGCTTGTTTAGGCACATCTTGATATTATAATGAACAGTATTTATACAACAGGTACAAAATCATTTTTATGGCAGGGACTGGTACAGCCAATGCACTATGCGGGGACTTTGCTTAAAAATGGAAGATGTGGTTTTGAATTCCCATCAGACAGCAGAGGGGACTAAAATTCTGTCTATCACATCACAGATGATTGCCCTGAACACTGAGCTCATTGCTAGGGAGGAGGAAACATGCTTCCTCTGGTGGCATTACACAACCATGATCTCCTGCTGTACTTAGAATAAAAATGAGCACAGCACTTACTTCCATGAGTTTTGTTCAAGGAGTCCCCAGTGGAGAAAGGCACTTTTCTGAGGCAGAGGACAGACTGGCTCAGCAGGCTGCTTACCAGACTCCTCTCTGTGGGGTTATTCAGTATCCCCATCCTCTGCACAGAGGTGGTCACCATTCAAACTGAGGGCCGATGACCATTTTAGGAGCTCAGCAGCTAATGCTCCCCTAGGACATCCTTCCCAGTCTAACCTGTGACCCCCCCAACAGAGATGGCTAACAATAAATCCTTCCTTCTGCACACTAACACAATGACTGGGACAATATGCAATCCCCTTCCTTAAATCGAAGCAAAAAGATGAATGATGATGGATCACAACAGGTAATTTATGAGCTTTTTCAGTATGTTTGATTCTGTCTAGCAATTTGAATTGTATTTCCCACACAGTTTGCTACCAAAAAGCACTAATGAATTTAAGCTAATAGAACACAATCTCCTGAATATGAAAATACAGCAAGTATGACTTCACAACATATACACAAAAAAAGATCTGGATATTTGCTAGGCAAAAATATCCCCAAACCATCAATAAATAAATATGCTTCAACAAAGATAATTTCAATATGTCAAATGCTTTTACTGAAGAATGGAAAAAAACCCCAGCATGCCAGTGAAATAACTTTGGCTTTCAAAGTACCTACATGAGATGAAACAGAGGCCTTCTAACAAATGCACATTTATCAGTAAGTGCCACTGTTTGCCTGTCCATTACAGCTACCAAGTCTCACCACTGTCTTTCATTGGAGACACAGTATAATTGTCAGTAGGAGCTGGAGCTGAAGTACATTATTGTCGGACATAATGGGCCAACATAGTTTGCAGTAAAATACACGGCACCATTCGCAGTAATCACACATGGGCTAGAGCTCAGCAAACCGCTGGTCTGTCCCTCTTAGAGGCACGGTCACCCATAAAGCNAAGAGCTTCTAAGGCTCAGCCAGTTATCGCCGCGATACATACAAACACAGGGTACCAGATGTTGGAGTCCAAAAAGTCCAGCATAGAGAAGGGTGGCAGGCATCATCTTGGCATCGGCAATCAGCAGCCCAGTCAGCTCTAACTCTGCTCAGTATCCACCCTGTGATCCTGCAGCACGACCTTTTATACTTGTCTCTTAGGCCACTCACATGCATCTTGTTACCAAAATCAGCACACCTGCATTCAATGCTGGCCTTCCCTCTTCCCAGGGATACAGCTGTAAGTTATCAAGGCCGAGGCTGCCTGCAGCCTACTCTTGTATCCCTACAGTACATCTGTAGAAACAGAATGCCTCACTCATGTTAATTGTTCCATATAATTGGCCAAGGAAAACTTTTTAAATGGCACAACAAAAAAGTTGCTGCTGTTGGCCATTTAGTTTGGAAATGCTGTACAGAGGCATCATTTCTACTCAAACATGGGGATACTGCAAGGGGTTTGACTCAAGGTCTCGACGTGGATGGGAAAGTTCAGTATGCGCTTTCCCCACACTGAAAGCAATGAATGAGAAAAGATGAGTGGTCACCCGATGTTATGTGATGAGTATTTGGAATTTCCAAGGCTACTTCAAACACAAATTCCTTAGGTTCACTCATTAGTAAGAAAAAGTATTCTTCAGATTTTTGTACTACCAGAAATTTGACACTTTATACACACTCAAAAAGGGAATTTGAAATCTTCATAGGGATCCAACTGGAGCAGCAGATTCCATACAAGTTCAGGGCTGACTGGGAGTTTGTCATTGTCACAGCCATGGTCCTCCAGCTCAGGGCTCTGCGATCTCCTTAGCGCATCATCAGTGTGGAAAACTGAGACAAAGAAAGCATTAAACACCTCTGCCTTGTCTATGTCCCTCTTTATTAGGTGACCATCCTTATTTTGTAATGGGCTGATGTTATTTCTGCACTGCCTTTTGCTATTAACATACATATACTGATATATATGTGCGTGTGTATATTTAAATATATTAAATACAACTACATTTTATGAAGTTGCAATCCAATGTCTTTCAAACTGTTACATTTAAATCAAATTATAGGTCTTCAGCAAACTAATAAACCAATTAATTTTATGTCATTCTGTTCTCAAACTTCTGTTCAGCATAGATTCCCTTAAACCAGGCATGAGTGCTTTACTTGAAAAGGTCATCCTGTGCCTGCTTATGAAACTCATTTGAACCCATGCATAAACTCAAAACCAGAAGAGTCCCTCCCTTGGCTGGGAGCAAGTGGCACGGGTAGCCTGGGCTCACAGTGGCTCCTAATTAAAAAATCAGGGTGGGTAGAACATGAATAAGTGGAAATGCTTAATAAATATTTACCTTTTTGCAGCAACTACTGCTCTTTCCAACAAGCCAAAATCCCTCACACTGGTGGTACTTCCCAAGAAACAGGTAACAAACTCTTCTGAACCTGGAGAGGTATCTCCTCCTGCAAGAAGTTTTACTGGTTTCAGGGGAAATATTTGCAGAGGAGGGAGCTGCCTAGCATTAGGAAGAAAGTCATGTGATCCTAACAAAATGGAGACAGAAGTTTCCAAGCACGTTTGTAACACAGTGAAGTGAGATACAGCAGCTGCTGTGACTGGCTACCCAAAGAGCTTGGCCAAGTTAGCTCACCTGGAGCCAGACCAGGGGTAGAGCTCATTTTAAGATGCAAGTACTTAAATTTAAGTATTTGCATGTAGATGTATTCATATGAGCAAGGATTTGAAGCAGGTACTCTTTAAGTAGGTGGGACCTTGAACATAATTCAGCTGCCCGAACACCATGCCCGTTACAAAGCCTTGCTGTTGAGATCTCCCTGGCCAATACAGCAGGCACAGGACTTGCCAGAGGCCCACACCCCTCCAGGGCAGCCACCTGAGGTCAGCAGAATAACTAGGGCATCTCACCAACACTTAGACAACAGAACCATGCCCTTGGTTCACGTGGAAAACTGCTTGCCTGTACCTAAATGCAGGTGTTTTAGTCTGGAGCTGATTAAGACTCATTGGGATCTACCCATGGTACCTCTGCACTGGAGGTACACTCCTGCCATGCCTTTTTCTGTGTCCATATGGGATCCAAAACATAAAAACCAAACTGTTCCTGTGTCCACAGGTGCTGATATCTGTGCATGCAGTATGACACATCTCTGCCACTATTTTAGCATTCACAGGAATACTAACTTTGCGCAGAAGTAAAACCAGTCCTAATTCAAGAAACCTAACAATAATGACAGTCTCCTCCATGTATACATCACTTTTTTTTTCCCCTAGAAAATACATTTACAGGTATTCACAATATGTATGCAAGCTACTCATCTCCCCATAGAACACTTCCTTTTATTTTTCAATACCTAGTACTTTAAAAGGTTTGACCAGTCTAACAGCATTTTTACAGGCAGAAAGAAATATAAAACTTTTTAGTATATGAAACTGAAACAAGCGTCTCGTTTTGCTTATTGATTCCTCTCAGAACACTTTGAGGCCCTCAGAGAGCTTGAATAAGAAATTCTAATGAATGCTTTTTCTCATTTCCCTCTCAGAAACTAAACAGCATAAATAAAATAAATAGCAAAACAGTCTCTTTGTACTGCATGACACAAGCAAAAATGGTATAAATCATCTTTAAGATTTCCATGGGGAAAGTTTGCTCAGAGCTGTTTGCCTATCAGTTTACAAATGAGAGTTTAATCTTTTACATGTCAAAGGTAACAAGTAGGAAAAGGGAAAGGTTTATTAAAAGTCATTATTGGTTTGCTTCAGATCTGCACAGAACCTGCTGCTTGGAAACCTGTTGAATGAATACCGAGCTGTTCATTTCAGCCCTAAACGGAGTGACCCTGAACACAGCCTAATTGGCTTCTCCATTTACACTCAATGCATTTGCATCTTGCTGTTGCAGCCGGGCAGAGTCAACATTTCCAGGCATACCACACCCAAATGTTTTTTATTTATAAACCAAAGTCTGAATTTTATCTGTGTCTAATACTCAATTTCAAGACTATTACACCATCTAATGTCTTTTTTTTCCCCTAAATTACTGCTCTGTATCCTCAACCTTAACTGCATGCTGATATGATTTGTATATTGTGAACTGTCAGAGACTGAATTTTTATTGCGGGTGCAATGACTGCAATGAATGTGTGACTCATCACCACATCTTTTATTGATGGGGCTGGGGGTTACACTGCAGGACATTAGCAGAGAAAGAAAGATAATTTGCAAATTAAACTCTGTGGAAAGAACAGCATCTTGCAGGAGACTATGGCCAGAAATTAGGTGCCTCCTAGAGAGGTTGATCTTTTACAATCATGTCCTCATTGGTTTAGCATTTTTCAATCTTTGGTCTGATTTTGTTTCTTTGTCACAGTCAGTTCTCTTTCTCTTTGCCCAGCCATGTTGTCATTGCTTTATATCAAAATAAAACAACTTAAATACCAAACACACAGTGACAGGCAATTCACTATTTGTCTCTTCTTGAAAGCCTTTTCACATACAGTTGATCAATGCAGAAGTAAATCACTGCTCCTGAATCTCTCTTTTCCAAACACCTAGGTACCCTGATTTTCTCACCTATTTTTTGTTCCCCAGCTTTCTAAACCAAACCAACATCCAGGCACTACCTGTGGCCATCTTCTCTCAGAATATATACTACTTCTTTTCCGTAAAATAGCAATAAACAAACCCAGAGTCTGATGAAAACCAAGTGTTTGACAAAGACCATGCATTTATCATGAAGTAACAAGATCTTTCTCAGCATCCCATAAAGCCACTCTCCCCTAAACTTCCACAGGCCAAACAGCAATGAATTAACAGAGCCATGTAGACCTACCATTTAAGCTGGCAACCGGCAATTATCTCAGGTGAGGCAGAGTCTAAGAGGAAAAAGGGCTGCAGGTAATTGTAAAATATTCATACCCCCTCCCAGTGACAAGCTGCTTCAGGAACGGTGGGATACTTAGGAGTGAATTAGAGAAGTTGCTGTTCTGGCCTTTGGCTAAAAAGACCTATTCATGAGTGGTTTTGTCAGGAGCTGTTTTAGCAGTGTGTGAGAGATAGAAAGTGAACTGGAGAGGATCAAGGATGGGACAGAATCATAGAATCAATGAGGCTGGAAAAGATCTCTGAGATCATTGACTCCAGCCTACGGCTGAACACCACTATGTCAACAAAATCATGGCACTGAGTGCAATGTCCAGATTTTCCTTAAACACCTCCAGTGAACAGTGACTCCAAGCCTGGGCAGCCCATTCCAATGTCTAATCACCCTTTCTGTGAAGAACTTCTTCCTAAGCCCAACCTAAACCCCTCCTAGTGCAGCTTAAGTCTAATCCTCTTGTCCTGTCGCTGGTTGCCTGGGAGAAGAGGCCAGGTTTGGATAGTTGGGGAATACAGAGGTGGTTTCTGTGAGGAGCTGTCAGAAGCTTCCCCCATGTCCAGTGGAGCCAGTGCCACCCAGCTCCAGGACAGACCCACTGCTGACCAAGGCCAAGCCCATCAGTGACAGCAACACCTCTGGATAACAGATTTTAAGAAGGGTGAAAGTTACACCACCAACTGCAGATAGAGAGAGGAGTGAGTGTATGTGAGAGCAGTAGCTCTGCAGACACCAAGGTCAGTGAGGAAGGAAGGGGAGGAGGTGCTCCGGGAACCAGAGCAGAGGTTCCCCTGCAGCCCATGGTGCAGCCCATGGTGAGGCAGCTGTGCCCCTGCCACCCACGGAAGTCCACAGTGGAGCAGAGATCCACCTGCAGCCCGTGGAGGACCCCATGATGGTAACTGGTGAGTGATCGCTCCCTGTTCTTTATCTCAACCCACAAGCCTTTCACTGTGTTTTCTTTCCTCTGCCCATCTGAGGAGGGGAGTGATAGAGGGGCTTTGGTGGGCACCTGGCATCCAACCAGGGTCAAAACACCAGAGGGGAAAGTAATACTAAATTTGTGGTAAATTACTTGGGACTGAAACTTAAACATAATATAAATCTACTTAATTCTTCTGGCCATTTAAATTAGACATTAAATAATAAATTTCAATGTGATGAGTATTCTGAGACCAGATAAGAATCCAGAGATCAATTAGGCAAAAAAAGCTCACATAGAGCCCAAGGCAATTTTCAGGACTCTTTGGAGCCATCACATATGCTAACTGCTTTGGAAAGACCAGACACAACTTGACCTTATCTAGGAAGTCTTCTTTCACTTACAGAAAATGATCCCACAGGTCCCATCTTGCAAGCACTTTAACCGGAATAAATTATACTGCTTAAAACCAATCACACTGCCCTCAGCTTCACTCAGTGTTCACAAAGCCATGAAAACTGTCTTGCTTCCAGACACACAGCTCTTTAAAAATGACAATATTGAATTTTGCTATTTCTTTGTTTGTTGATTATTTGATCTTGCTTTTCATTAGCATATTTTTGAAAAGTTTTGAATAGCTTTGTGCAGTTGTCCTTTCAATTCATAGGTGGAGTCTAGATAAATTCATAAATACTTTTCCCAATATACTAGTGTCCAGAAAAGATCATAAACCACCTCAACTAAATAATAAACATACTGAATGTCTCACAAATTGCTAGTGATCCAAAGGCTATATTTAAAAGGTGGAATGAGCAAGTTTGAGGAAGAGGTACTTAAATTTAAAAAAAAAAAAAAAGGAAGGAGAAGAAAACAACATGATTTAACACAAATTATTTTGGCTATGCCTGAGTGAGTACATGGGGCTAACCACCCAAGGCCATCATTAGTTTTAAGCATGTGTTGACATCACCGCTCAACCTGTTCAGTGCAGTGCTACAATTGGCTTGATTTTGGAAAAAAACCATTTGCAGGGTACCTTTAGCAGCAGTGGCCTAGTAACCAGCTCATCAAAATAGTGGCACAATATAGACTGTCTTCCAAGACAATGAGGTACTATCCATGACTTCTGTAAAATTGAAAACAAAACTGAAAAATGTGGCTTTGTTGAATATCTAAGGCATTTCCCTTGAAACAGCTATTCTAACAAAGACTGTCTTGCTATCAGTTGAGGGTGTGTATGTGGCAGATTAAACATGTATTTCTGGAGCACTCTGGGAGCCTACTGAAACCCAACCAGCCTATAAATTACAAGCAACCTTCTTTTTTTTTCTAATGCTGCCCATGTATGTCTCTTTGAATGCTTTTTAAAGAACTATTATTTTAGCCTATAAAGGGTTTTTACTGCTGTTAGCTTCCACAAACACTGTGCAAAGAAAGAATAAACCCATTACACTCCTTTTTTTCTGCTTTTATCCTTTGATGAGCTTGGGGAGGGAAAAAAGGGAAAGAAAAATCTCCCACAGGCAGAAAGTATTTCTAATAACCATGCTCAGTGTGTCTCTAACAGGAACAATTCACTCTCTTTTTTAATGATAGTTACTTCTTATGTGCCCTGTTATCCTCACAACTTTATAATAGATTTCAATGCTTACCGCAATGAAACCTCAAGTCCTTACCAGTATACAAAATCCATGTGTGCAAAAATTGAAATTATTCCACAGCTTCCCTTGCTGAATGGCATCACATCGAGCCGTATTTTATTCATCAACCACAAGCCTGACTTTTTAAAAAAATTCTTCACAGCTGTTTAAAACAGCAAAAAGACCCTTTATGTCAATTGTTTGCTCTATAAACTGTAGCTCACAGGAAAGACCTTGGCTTGGAGAAGTGCATCTTCATGGAAGTCCACGTAGACATTGTATCAGAAAGCTGCTGCAAACCTGCGTTCAGAAACAGGATGACAAGGGCAATGCTTTCTGCCACAGAGGATGCAGCTTTTCTCACCTGACTAGAAATCTTTTCTGTAAACATGCTCTGATTTTTGGTGTATGTTCCCCACACCCACATTCATTTCATCTTGTACCCTACAGTCTCATATGGCTGTGTACACTTGGATTTCATTTTCTTATGAATGTGTCCAAAGGCTTCTGTGGAAAAGGCATCATTGGAAAATAACTCCCCTTTGGCATCATCACTACAAGTTGCTTTGTTAAGTGTACTGTGGTGGGTCAAACAAAAAAATGTGGACTTTATACAATTTTGCAATAAAATACCAAGAAATGCAGCAGTGAGAGGGAGCAGTTCATCTCTACGAGGCTGAATGGTCAAGAATGGAACTCTGATCTGAAAATGAAGCTAAACAGCTAAGAAGGGTGTCTTAAGTAGTCACAGCTCCATCTGGCTTGTGTCTCAAGGCTCACCAATGGCATATTGGTGTTTTGATTGTTGCTATACTATGTGTGCAATAAATCCATAGCTGTGCCATATAATCCATATAATTACCCCTGACATACTTTCTCAGTTGTATAGATAAAGACTAAAGAAGGCAGACACAGGATGTGCTTTGGATGTATCTGCACAACAAATAACTGTGTCAAAGGGTAGGAAAACAGGGAAGGCAGGAAGACTTATCTGATCCTTTGTTGTTTCTGTGTGCGTGGGCTGTGTGCAAGCCACAGTCTATTGGTTATAAACTATGAGAAGAATTGACATTTAAGGATGAAATATTATTCTATGCAAATTTTAATACTTACCACTAAGGATGTATCTAGGACAAAAATGAATTGTGCCTAATTACTACCTGTGGAGCCATGGCAGTGATTCTTATCTAAGCTAATAGCAGCCACAGATGGACAATCAAGAATAATATTTGTCCAGCAATCAGGATGAGAACCTGTGGAGAAGTTATGTTTACCACATCACAGGCAATACACCAGGGTTAAAAACAACAACCTTCATCAATAATTCAGCCACCAGACAGATTCACTTCTGCATCAGAAAGCTCCTGCAGGACAAACCAAATTCATACTCTTTATTCTGGCATTCAACAATGTTTACTGCTTTATTAGAGATGGCAATACGAAAGTGTTTTTCCTCTCTCATCTCACACTCATGAATATGTCTTTCATAACTGGAACAGCCACCAGCTGGTTGCAAATAACTGGTCATTAGTGCTGACTACGACTGACTTTGAAACCACAAAGTTCCTAAGCTCCTTCAGTTCCAACATCATTTTGCAACAATCTCTGCATTATATGCAGGAAGCTGGGAGTGTGTAGCTCTCTTGGCTGTCATTTTTAGGGGGTTGTTTATTTTTCATGGCTCTACTAACAAAGTAGCAGAGTGCTTTGGTCTGCTGAGGAAAACCAAACTCCCTTATCAGCACTTTTCAGAGTATCTGAGCCAAGTACCTGATAAATTGCTCAAAGAAATAAGAGTCATATAGCCACCAGCTGCTGGTGGATCATCCTGCATGGGGATACACAGACAGTGCATCTCATGGAGACTATATGAGCCTGGTGACCTTGATTTTGGAGCACCTGCACAAAGCTGGCATGGTTCTGGATATATTAAAGAGAACAGAATAGAGATGCCAAGTTAGCTCCACTGCAGGAAGAGTTCATTCATTTTTTTACTTGCATTTCACCTTTTTTTCTTTCCCCTTATTCAGGCAGTTACATCCTCTGGCCTCTTGTGTGACAGACCAAGAGTTGGGGTTTTATAAGTGATTCCCGTAAAGAGAAGCCAGTGAAATGGTTAGCCATCATTGATACAACTTTTTGTTTAGAAGAATTCCCAGACAGAAAGAAAAAGTCTAAGTTTCTGGTTTTGTCTTTCCACCCTTACATAAGTAACACGCAGGTGACTATATTGCACCCTAAATACTCTTCCCTATAATTCATACAGCTACTTGCATCCTGCTCTTGTTTTGCCTTTCCCATTTCAAGGTCCAAAGCAGATGACACAAAATGTTTCCACTCTGCTGGCTGCAAGAACTAGGAAAACTAATTCAACTTCTTCCTTCTGAGAATTACCAGCCAGCAGTGTATGATTCAAGGACCTTATCCTTGCAGAGAGGCAAAATCTGTGGAAAGACTTCCACTGAACCTGATTACAGCCCTTCTTGGGCTACTGAAAATTATTCATGAAACAGTTGAGCAGTGAATAATGTGCAACAGTCAAGCTGCACAGCAGCAGCTTCAGAGGACAATCCGTCCTCAGACAGCTTCCCTGATGCTGGTTATCCCAGATTAGGCAATTCACTGATTCAGCCTCAGGACAGAATCTGTCTCCCTCTCCACCCCTGAACTTCAGGATGCTGTTGCCAGGGTAACTTCTGAAGACGTTTTAGGTTCAAATTCCAACATTTGCCTGTTCAGTGTTTGTCTCTCCCTTCACTCCTCCTTCAGCAAAATTCTCTCAGCAAATTCGTCTGCTAGGTATTTACCAAACACGCAGGTGAAAGGGACATGGGCATGGGTGAGCAGACTTTTTTCTGAAAGCAGAAGAGAGCTGTGGAAAATAAGTTCAGCCAATCACAAATCTTCAGCCTGCTCATCTCGTGTGGTGCTTCATACCCTCAAACCCCATCACTCCCACCCTTACAGCTGGTCTTAATCACGCTGGGTTATTTTCTGCTTTTCTGGCACCAGGACAGTTTGGATACACACTGAATATTAACACAGACATGGGCATTGCATGCATGCAAACTGAGCTACAAAAAGTATACAGGTTATAAAAAGGCATTTGAGCCCTGGACAAAAAGGGCCAAGGTCACCAGGATCCTGTTGAGCAGATGTGATGTCCTACTTCATGCAAAAGTTGGTGATTGCATCAGGGAACTCTGGGTTATTTTGTAATTTTGTACATTCACAGTGATGTACAATGTCAAACTTCCACGAAAGTCAGGTGGACTGAATGCTGAAGGTTTTTTCCTACTCCTTCAATCCAATACCTCAACACTGTACCCTCTTGTCATGACCACACACAGATGCTATACAATACTCACTGTGATTTTTTCCTTTATCATTTGGTGTTAGTCTCGCATCCAAATACCTTGTACTGCCAAAATAATAGAGAGACCCAGCTCATCCACACATATCACTTACATTTCCAAGCTGCCTTGAGTGCCTCCCCTTGAGGCTGAAATGTATGCCCACGATCTTCATAAATCTAGCTTAAATGAAAGATCTACTCATTTCAACAAAATTTAATCCAACCCATAATGAGATAAGCTACTCTGTCAGACAATTATCACATTTTGAACGGCCAAACTGCACCTGAAACCTGCTTATTCTAAAGACTCGTTTCTGACTTCAACTAAATAATTCACACCTGCTAACACAACTATAATTGCAGCCTAGTAACTCTGAAAGTTCTTGTTCCAGAATTAATATCTGAGGCTTATTGTCAAGCCCAGAGGCAAACACATTTATTACGTTTTGCAGTTGGCAAACATACTCACAAGAATTAAAATCTTCTTTGAAGAAAAACCCTTTTGAGCTTCACCTGTTTGTGTGGGAGATAAAATTTCTACAGAGAAAGGAAGAGAAATGACAAAAGAAAGACATCTGTGTTGGGTATGTTCCAGAACCACAGTGAAGGAGCAGTTAAAAATGTATCCTGCTGTTCAATTAAGGAGCAGAAGAAAAGAAAATGCCCATAGGTTTTAAAATGTCATGACATTCTTGTACAGAAAAAAAAGTAAGAACAGGGTGCCCAGAAAGGTCTGTTTTCACATTCAGGCAAAATTGCAGCAGACCTCACAAATTTAGACAACTAAATATATTATTAAATTAATGATCAAAGTTTCTACCAAAGGCTGAAAAGGACTGGATGGTGGGTTTTGCCTCATCCCTTTATGATGCATAAATTTCAGCCCTGCATTAAATACATTTTCAAAAGAGCATTACATTGTGAGCCTGGGCAATGGAGGCTGTGTCTTGATTGGTAGAGTACTCTATTCCCCAGTGGCAGTGGCTGCCTTTTTATATTTAATTTCTAAGCCATCCTTTATTGCAGCATGTATCTATGAAAGCACTCAGTCGTGCAAAAAATAACAAAGCACAAAGGGTGTTTGTATTTTAAGCCATACATTGTAAATACAGAAAAGATGACCTCAAACTACTTACCTCAGTAGGAAATGGCAATGGACAATATTCATATTTACTTGTCTGAAATTTTGTTTTTAGGGAATTGTTTGCCTGGGGTAAGAGATGGGGGAGAATTCAGTGGTTCCTGGTCTCTGGCTGGTCTTATTTTGGTTTTTTGAAGAGTGACACACAGCACAGTAAACCAGCTGTTGTACGCACTTGGAAAACACCAGCTCAAATTCCCACTGAAAGTTTTAAAAATAGAAATGTTGCAGGAACAAAGACTGCTCAGTGAAAGCTGTTTTTATCGAGCCTTTAGAAAGAGAGAAAAAAGTGCCTAAGTTATCATTTTCCCCTGCTAAAGCCTGTGCTTTACCCAATTCTGGTTATGCAGTCACCTCAAGCACAGCTGGTGAAGGCAACACTCCCCCACCTCCATGGCTGGCCAGCACCAACAAGATGGAACACAATTCACAAATAGCTGAATAAGGTTGTGTCAAAGAAATAATGGACATGGTTGCCAGGTTTCTCCTGTTAGGGATATAATCCTCAGAACCTCACAATCAGGGGATGAGTCCTTCCAAGAGTGTCTTGCCTTTGAGTGTCTATCAAAGTGATGTTTCAGTCCACTTTGTTTTTCCTAGCACTCAAACTGATCAGGAGGAAAAAAAATGCTGTTTCCTTCAAGAGCCTGCTGACTTGCACAGCACATTGCCAGCAAGTTGCCCCTGGGGTTTGCTGACAGAAGATGACAAAAAAGGGGGGGAAATGGGGAAACTGGGATTTCTAAGTCTTCCATTCAAGAACAGAAACAAAACCAGATAGTGGCAAGAAGAAAGAAAAAAAAAAGAAAAAAGAAAAAAAATAAGAAAAAAGGATACAATGGATACAGTGAGGGCTGGGACCTGCAGAAGGAAAGAGAGCTGGATCTTACACAGGGCTAAAAGTAGGAACTATGAAAACCTTCATGCTGAGCAGGGAGCTGCCTGAACTGCACAAGAGAGGCTTGATGGAGAAAGGTAGACCTGACCTCCAGTCTGCTGCCAGCAACCTTGCTCTCTCCTGAAAGGATGTATCAACCCACAAGGGAGGGGACTACCCTCACCTCCAAACATATTCTCCTTCCACTTTCTTGGAGCACCAAATCCTGGGAAGATTTCTTCCTGCTTTTCCAGCCATATAATGGAAATTTCAACAAGGCTGTATGATTGTGATCCTCCCAGTCTACTCATTCCACTTTATATAACTTGTCTTAATAGATGTTGAGAGAATAATCTGTGCAATAGGCTAGTGATTACACCAGTTACTCAGCTCCAGTTTTTAGTCAACAGGTCAGTGACTACCTCAGGAAAAAAATCCGCTTTAAGACAGCACTTGTTTCCTACCTGAGGACGACCAGGTCCAAAAGAAGAGAACAAAGACAAGAACTCCTCATGCTGTTCTCAGACTGGAGAGAATGATCTACCCCATAGAGAGCGTTCATCCCAGATGATTGTGGCAACTTGCAGAAAAATTGCAGGTCCTTCCAGCACAAGGATCCAGAAGGTTTGTGGTTTGCTATACCCAGGGGAACAAGAGGGAAGGGACCTATTTTCAGAATTCTTATCTGCTTGATAACAAGAACTAACTAAAAGTCAGGTCCCTCAAATTACAGAATCCTAGGAAGAAAGCTGTGTATTCCCTTCAGCAGTTCTTATCAAAGCCGTTTCTCATGTTAATGTCTACTTCCCCTACAGCTCAGAGGTACTAAGGGCACTCACAGTTCCCCTCCCAGAAATCAGAGTAACAGCCAAAGCCAGCAGCCAAAAAGTGCTCCCGGATCCAAAAAATGTCCCTATTTATTAACCTGAAAAGAGTGGTGTGATTTAAGCACCAAACTTGAGAAGGGAATTCACCAATAAAAACGGGAAATAAAACCAGAAAAGGAACTCTGTCCACCCCAAACATGAACACCAAGTCCAGTCTAACACCAAAGTCCTCTCATTCAAGGAAGCCTGAGCTTCTAATTAAGGACAAAGTATTTTTTTAGGCACTAAGGTATCTGAAAATTAATTTTTCCTGTCCCTGAAGGCCTTTGCAGAGGGAACATTTACGTCCCTGCTTCCCTTTGTGGAAGTAAATCAGCAGTACATGCATATACGAGGGTGAACTCACCCCTCAGCAGAGACAAAATCTCTCAAAGCAGCCCACACGGTATCAGGAAGGGACATTTCCCATCGCTGACACCACCACCAGTGAGTTGACAGAATGAAGGCTGAGTTTACTGATAAACCAAAACGGGGAGAGGGAACAGTTATCGTGAAGAGTTATCGTGAGTAAGAGTTATTATGAAGTGGAGCAACAGGTACAAGCAGCAGGCAGCAAATCACGATTACAGCAGTGGGTACAATTATTTTTCTCCCTAGCAACAAACTCTTGATTACTTTAACAAAATACAGCAAAAATCTCTCAGGAGAATGCAAACGCCTTCTCCCGCCGGCGTGACGGTGGCTGCAGCCGGTTCGGTGCCGCTGCCCAGATGCCGGGCAGGAGCATCCTGCAGAAATCGCTGGCTCCTGCTCAAATTATTCAGAGCAGTGCCATCTACCGGAGCCAGCTGCCCAAGGCCAGGTCCTTGTTTTTCTTGGGTTTTGTTCCTGTTTTTAATTAACTTGGGTGTTTTGATAGACGAGACAACGACTGATGAATGCTAAGGATTTTAGAAGTACCCTTTGCATTTCATTAAAATGCCTCACAAAATGTTTTCCAAAGGTTAAACTTCTCTGTATGGTGCCCAGTTTCTTTAGATGTTTTGAGTCATGAGGGAAGTGAGGGACTTTTTTTTTTTTTTTAATTGGTACTCTTCAGCACAATAAAAGCTCAATCAGTAAAGCACTTAAGCAAATCCTCACCTTTAAGCATCTAAGTGATTTCTCTGATGGTGGTGGAAATAATTGCAGGTCCTCAAAGTCCTGTAGAGGAAGGAGTGAGATCAGGGCGAAAAAGAAAAAAAACAACCTGTACTTCTAAAAGTACCTGCCTCTTATCGGCCAAAGAAAAATATCTGTCTGTTATTTACCAAGGAATAGCCCAGACATATTCTGGATTCAGAATCGTGCATGGGGGGGAAAAAAAGCAATGAGAAGATTATGTGAAGTAAAAGTTTAATTCTTACATGAAGAAAATATATATATTGCAAAATCAGTCCACTGCTTGAACTAGAACAAATAGACAATGGAGTATTTAAAGTCATTAACAAGTTAGTATTGAGAAATCCAAAAATTCTTTTCTTCTGTTTTAAAATTATTTATAGATATTGCAGAACTGATAACCTCAAATTCTTTCTGGACTTTTAAATACACCAAAAATCTTTCTCTACTTGTGTGTTTAAGACCACCAGGAACAACAATAATGCTGATTTTACAACCTGTATACCAGCTCTAGTTTTGCACTCAAGAAACTCAGACACAGAGAGTGTCAAAAGCTAGAACTTAAGCTATGCTAATCAATCTTGGGTGACCAACCTGAGTTATCAATGGAGCCTGTAGCAAATATAAAAGGTGTTTGCCTTACCACTTTATGGACTGTACAAAGAAGCTGATAAGGAAATAATTTTCAAAAGAAAAATAAAGGTCCTCTAGTGAAAGTATCCAGCTTATATTTTTAAAGAAATAAATTCTTATAACAACATGTAATTAAATTGTGGACTTCTGTGTAACATTTTGTTAAGGATATCAAAAGTATAGAAATATACTCCAAAAGTATTATTTTAGTTTATGGATTATAACTACATCAAAGAGTTATAGTACTACATTCTTGTTTTTCAAAACTGCCTTTTTATAGTCTGAGGTGTATTTAAAGCACATTTGCAATCAGCTCCTGATCAGTTGTGAGTGTGCTCAGCATCACGACTAATCTATCCCTAAGTCTTTCCCACTGTTCTCCAGACAATGTGATACACATCATTAGTGGCCAGCTGTGATCGTTTTGCCTTGCAGCTTACTGCCACATCTACAGAAAGGTTTTGAGCACTCATGTGTAGTGTGATGGCCTCTGTTGGCAGCCAGGGAGTCTCTGAAGAGCCAGGCAGCTTCTTCAGCGTGGTGGAAGTTGCTTAAATCCCTGGTATGCAATTTTAGCCAGCACATTTGCCTAAATCCCACTAGGATGGGATTTCCTCAAGTGCTGGTGATCCCTCCAACATCCAATCCAACAGAGAGCATCAGAGCACTCTGCTGGGAGAAGCTTCATGCTTCAAAGGGGAACGATTGCTTTCAAAGAAAAAAAACTTCTGAACTTAGGCTGGTTGGTTTAGGGCCTGATGAGTGGCTACAGCTGGCACAGGAAGCTGTACAAAGTGAGAGAAATAAGAAGCATCTACTATCTGTCCTGGCTGTGAGCAGGCCCACAAACACCTATTCCCAGCCATGCCAGAGTCAACCAGCGGTGCTTGCTCTCTGTACCAGATCCATCAGGGCCTGGTGCAGCATTGCAATTTTTGGGATTGGAAGTCATTATCAAGTCTCACTATCAAGTTTCTTTATCAATTCTTCCAGCATCCTATGTCAGGATTCAAGAACTTTTTAAAGGTGAAAGTAAGCGAAAAAAGACTGAATTTCTTGATGAAATAATAAGGCATTGAAAGCAGCTCCATGGTTATGAAGGCATCTGCACTGATCCAGAACAGAGGAGGAGTACAAGCAGGAGAAGACCCTGGCAGAAAAGCAGAGAGAGACAGACAAGCTTTGGAGATCAGCCAGTCTTTCTTATTGGAGCAAAAACCATCTCATTTCAATCTTGGAGGATGGGATTACTCCTGTGGCTTGCCACCACTGTTGAGTGACAATAAGAGAGCTGGATGAGTGACCAGTTGACATAGGAGGTAATATGAAATTAGGTTTTAGAGTGAGAAAAGTGAACATGCAGTGAGGACAGTAGTCCACTAACTGGAACACTTCTGAGCACTCACAGAGTGCTGCTCAAAGGACATTTTTGCTGCTTTTTCCCCAATCAAACTGCACAGGCTTGAATCATTTAGTTGCTGAAGCACAGTAGTTTTTTACCAAGAAAGGGAAAACCAAGAAAAAAATGTGCTTATCATTCCTTCCCTTTTATTTTGTATTTTACATGTAAGGTGCATGATATTGTACTTTATCTCATTCTGAACTACAACACAGATCTGACAGGAATATCTTTGTCTGGAATGTAAGCACAATGGGAGTCATGAGACATCCTTCAGCCATACACCACATACACACATACATGTTCACAGTCATGTATATGACTGTGAACATGCATGTTATATGACTGTATTTTGAGCTGAATAAATACATATGACAGTATCTCTTAGCATTAATGGATTGTCTCTGGAGCAAAAGGGCAAGATTTTAACTTATTTGTAAGATTAGTTTTTGCAATGTGCAACATGGCTGCAACAGACTTTTTAGCACAAGGAAAATCACACTACTGTACAGTTACACTCTCCATGCTGAATTTAATCACATGTAATTTTTATGCCTGCCACAAATTGATAGGATTATTACTGGGAGGCATCTACAGGTGGGAATTGAATGTGTTATTATGTCTTTAAAATAAGTGAGCCTGTCACTGGTGTCCTAAAGTTTTGTGCTGAACACAGTGCCTGGTTAGCTCCCTACTAGCTCTCCCTTGCTCCACTCCCAAGGCAGAGGACTGTGATGCTAAGGATCATATTTAGATCCCTGGGGTCAAGAGAATCCTGAACAATCCACATTCTGATGCTGAGGGACAGTGAGTCTGAGTGGATCTTAGGGAGCACAACCAAGGACAAGCACTCCCTGGTGCAGCCTTGCTGGTCCAGCTCTGCTATGGAGGCAGGATGGATGATGGGATCCAGGGCACATGGAGGTTGCTGGGTTACTGCAGACCTGGCTTCCTCCAGGTGTGTAATTCAGTCTCTGAGTGCAGGTTTGAATTTGCTGGGCCAGGAATCTCTCTCTCATTCTCTTTTACTTAATTCCGTACTCCCTCAGCACCGGATTTTAAATAAGCCTACAATGAAAATACAACATAAACGCAGCAAGAAAATCTGCTTATGGATTTAGTATCACATATCCAACTGTGATATATTACAGAATCCTAGTTCTTTCAGCAGCCCACAATAGAGTTAGCTTCTTGCAGATACCAGAGATAGGACAAGACAGCTGGTTGGTGCTCACTGTAAATGACATCAGGTGAGATGGAGTCCTTGGATTTAACTTAGACAGAATGCTTCTTTCTGTAAAAGTCCTCATGATAGTGCTCCAACCCACTTCTGACACGTGGGAGATCTAGAGACACACTAGGAATGCTCACAAGGTAGTGCTGTTGGCTTTTACATGCTGGAAAAGGAAATAAATAGTATATAGTACACAATCCTACTGTACAACAATGAAGTCCAAGTATTTATCTGTATAAAAATGCTGGTGGAAGCCTTGCCAACACCAGTAGCTCAAATAGAGGTGATCACTTGTCTTCAAATTTTGAGTGAGCATTAACATTAAAATAAATGTTCATTTATGACCTACTTCTGCATTTGTATCATGAAATGCTCACACTTCTGACAAGTGTGAGAAGGCTCCTCATATGAGTGTTTCCTGACCTTACTTTCTGAATTAGATTTGCTAAATTTTGGTTGTCAGCTGACAAGTGAAACCAGTCATCTGTTCCTGCACTGGCTGTTCTGGGACAGCAGCTTCAGGTGCTAAGTCTTGAAATGGGCTCCGTGCAGTTTTAGAAGATAAATGAGGGGCTTTGTTACATTTTATAGCTATAACTATCACACATAATTGCGTTTCCTACATGCATTGGGATATATCCACTGTCTTTGCACACTAAGAGATCGCTGAGTTACATACACGGAGTCCTTCAAGCAAGTCAGATGCTAATTTAGCATATATCCCAGATGTGTGCCCATGTCTGACAGGAATGACCCACAGGAGATTTCCTTTTCTGTAGAGAAGCAACTGGGGGTCAGATTGGGGTGTCCAAGGGGATTAGACCCCTATTGCTTAGGCAGTTAAATTCACATAACCCTTTATGCTATTTTGGCCCCCGATTAGCCTATCCCTACACCCCAGGAACAGCCTCTCCACAGCTTCACCACCAACCACAAAACTCCCTGGAGCCAGCAGCAGCTGCCATCTTCAGACAGCATTGCAACCCTCAGTGGATCACAAGAAATTCCTGTAAATTAATCTCAGAATTTTCCAGTTTGTTACAAGGTTTACAGCAGACACCAAACTAGGAGAGCACAATGAGCAAAAAACCTCATTCAAGTGATGACAAACAAGCTTGCAAGTAGCTGCAGTTATCCAGAGGTATGTCTTTGTGGTTTACAAAAATAAATACTTTTTAATAGAAAGGTGTGATTATTGGTCATGTTGTGCAGGCTATTTACAGTAAAAGTTACATTAAAACTCACCAGCTATGCAAGAAAGAAAAAAAAGAATGCTTTCTTTGAGAAAAAAATAAGGAGTTTTATTCTCAAACTTTTGACCCCCTCCCAAACAACAAAACAATTACACAAATGCTTGGCTTCAGTCATATGCTGAAGTTCCCATAATTAGTGAAATAAAACATAACGGGACTTCAGAGTATTTTGAATCAGCTACAAACTTAATTTCCCATTGAATTCTGTTTCAGTTATGTTTCACCACAAAATAAGAAGGTCATGGGGAGGGAGTTTTTAACTGCTTTTGGTATTTCTAAATAAATTTCTTGAATCAATTTGTAAAATATGGGGTTTTAGCATTCCGTAAACTGAGTGGTCACTGAAAGTCACAAACCTCCTGGCATGATAAAATCCAACTTATCATATTGGCAAAATCCAGGTCCAGTCTATGGAGAACAGTGTTACCAGTATTATTTAGGCTATGTTTTTTAATAGTTTAGTTGAGCCAAGAGATTCCATTTTCCCTCAATTAATTTAGAAAATCTTTGTAGCTGACTGTATGGACAGGGTGCAAAAGACATAGTCTTACATAAAACCTGGAAATAAGCATAGATACATGTAGAGAGCAAGCAGATTATTTCACTATTTTAATTAGCCAAATTTTAAATCTAGCATATATGTCAGTATTTATCTTGTAACTAGTAGCTAGTGTTACAGCAGAAAGAATAAAATGAATGATCAGCCTGAAGAAAATCACCTTCATATAGTGGCTGTTTAGCCACCAAAACCCAGGATCAATCATGGCTCATTGGTTGAATGCCATGTCATTTAGGTATTACTCAAAAACATTTAGAGGCTTTCTTACATGTGAAAACACCACGCCTGAAGAAACAGTGCTGTCAGGTAGGTCACAGAGCAGTTAGATGTTCAGAACATGGAGAAGTGGGCAGGAACTCCAATCTCAGAGCTCCACAATCACGATAAAAATGATTGATTTTCCACAAGTTGAACTCTGAACATCATGTGCAAAGATGGCCTCAAGAATTCAAAGCTTAGACAAGAGTCTTTGCATGTTGATTGATGGCCCTGTGTCACTCTGGTTTATGGGTTATGACCATTGGAGACTTCAAAATGAACTAAGCCAAACATAACAGCATCCTTGCTCAGTGAAGCAAGGATGCAGGACTCAGAAACCAAACTGTTCTGTCAAAAAAGAAAATACTTAGCTCAAAAAATCTGTCAGACTTTCAACACTTTTGACAGCTTCCATATTCAATGCATACAAAAGAGACTAAGATGAATGCAGTCAAAGCATCCAAAATATTTCTTTGACATTAAAAATCCCTAATTTGGTATAATAGCCTTAAATAATTCACACATCACTTTTATGTAGGTCTCCCTGTCTTTAGAAGAAACATCTTCATTAGAGTAAACAAAAATAAACTATTTTTACACTGGATAGCATTAGAAACAGTCCTTCCATACAGTTCAAAAGTATGATAGCACTTTAATGACACTGAGGAACAGCATATTTTAAAATATGCTGAAAAATAGCCATCTTTTAAGCACACAAATATCAAGTGTGTTCATTATTAGGGCTGTCATTTCTTGTGACAGGAGGAATTTTTCTCAGCATCTAAAATGAAATATATATTAATGGTCATAATTACCCAATCCTTGAAATTCAGCCATAGTTGTTATAAGGACATAATTGCTTTGTAAGATATTTTCTGTTAATTTGCAATCTTCTGTTCTCTAATTTCATTAGGAATCCTCATGTCTGACATCATTCTTGTTGAAAAAGAAAAATCACATGAAACTGGATTATTAATATGTTGCTGAATTTTTTTACGATTTGGAAAGCTGCAAACAGCATAGAGTTTATGAACTCTCACAAAATTTAACAGAAGAGTTTTAGATCAGATATAAGCAATCTAAGGAAAGACACCTATCCAAATTTACAAAAGAATAAGAGGCCGTATTTTCTTGGTTCTGTACTGAAGGTACACTTAAAAGATTTGAACTGAGATTTAATCATCAGTAGTGACCTTCCAGGAGATATTTTTCAAGACAACTAGAAGAATGAAGAATGAACATTGTTAAAAGGTAAGAACTCCTAATAACTCAGAAACCATCCTGTTACACTTTTGTCATTCACACAGTTTAGATCAAAGCACAAATACCTGACTGGACTTTATTTTTTATTACTCCTACAGCATTCTTGCTTCATATCTGTTTTGACTTTAAACTCTACTTTTCCTGTTGGGAAAAACTGACAGCTGGATCCTGTCTTTCTGTCTTGCAGATGACATGTGCAACCATGTACCTCAGCATCCCAAGGAACAAGGCTGGACCTACAGGAACAGAAATTGTGACACAAAGTACACAGAGAGCAGAACCTCATGTACCTCCTTTACAATCTCTGGACAAGAGGATTGTTCTCTACGAGATATGCCGTTAAGTAGAGTTGAAAAAGTATCTTGTTTATTGCAGAATTTTCAGATGCCTGTAAGATTTTTTTAAAGCCTTACACGTTACAATAGTTTTTAATCCCTCACCAAGCTAGTATTCCAAACTAGCTCTTCTCTCATTAAATTCATAGATACATCACTCTCCATTTTTACGGAAACAGGACTCTAGCACACACTTTAGAAATTATGCTGTTTGTACAGAGCTTTTTTTCAGACCTTCTGTTCAGCATTTGGTTGGACAACGAAGATTTAGACTAAAGAATTTCATTTATTTCTAGATACACATTTGCTTTTATATAGGTTATTATTCCTCATATATCGACTTGTGGGTGCAATCACTTAATATGTGCGGTTCCAAATCCATTTTATTGATAGTCATAGCTGAGTCTGGATTTAGCTTGCCTAACTTCAGGAACTCAAAGTGGTGCCTACAGTAGAATTCTAGTTGCTTTAGCTGGCCCACTTGTCAATGAAGAGAGGCAGACATCCACCAAGGCAACTCAGCTGCATCTGAGTGATGATACACTGCATGTGGAGTTTTACACACATGGAGAGAAACCTTACACCTGACAAAACAACCAGTTGCTACTAACATAGGGAGAAAGTCCTGTCCAGCGTGTCTCAATCAGTTAGGGCAAACTTCACCAGTGTAGTACTCCATCCTGACAGTCTGTGATTGGTGTCTCACACCTGTAGTACCCTGATGTGAAAAGACAGCTTCTCAGACTCTAGCAACAGAAACTGGCTGTTCAGAAAATGTTTCTAATCATTTTTTCACTATACAAGAGTTACACTAGAACAGAAGAAATGCCCCCACAGGCTGTGTAAATACAGCATGCAACACCTCAGTATTTGTTTTTGTTGCCATTGTATCTTCAGGGAAAGCTAACAGAGATTTTAAGCCCAAAACTTACATCTTAAAAGCAAGAGAGTTTCTTCCCCCTTGAAGATGCCACAAGGAATAGCATAGTCCTTAGCCTACAGTGTAACACTGAAACACGGGTCATTTCTTTCAGAACAGTGTTAATTCTTCTGAAAATGTGAACACTGCTATTTGTTTCTATGCCAGTGGCCTGAAGGAAACAGGTTAACTGTTTTGTTGACCTTTGGGAAGAAAAATACTTGGCAACCTCAACAGACTTTACGAATCCTAGATCTACTCCTCTCCTCCTAGTTATATACTGGAGCAATTCTGTTGATACGAATGGTATAGTCCCCAAAAGAATGCCCAAATGAGAGGTGAAACACATCCACTAAACTCTGAGCAGATTTTTTTCTATAAGAAGGAAAAATCGAGAGGAATATTTAAAAAGAGAGAGAATAGATTTCCCACTTAAATACTTCCACCTGAATCAGTTCCACTCACATCACAACAGGCAATCTCAGTAGGACAGTGAGGCATCTGACTTCCAGCTGTTGCTAACACCAGGTAGCTTCATCCTGGTGCACCGCTCATGCACAGCTGTTCAAGTGCTCTTTTGGTATAGGACTGGGAAGGGGTGAAGATTTCAATGTTTCAACTCAAGTTCCAGGAATCTTCAACCACCCAAATGTCTTTGTGATTGAAAATGTGAACAGACTTTTCAAAATAAATACATAAAGTATCTTTAAAATGTCAACCATTAAGGATGCACCATTGTAAATTAAAGCTGGCTTCCTGGATCAGAACACAGAGTCAAGTGAGACACGTAGACTTCTTTACTTCTGTAGAGTATCAGATTTTATGTTGATAATGAATATTTCTGATAAAATGTTGGTGGCAACAACTTAATTTTTATACTCACAAGAAAACCTACTAATAACTTTTACAGCTTTGCTTTTCCTCACTGCACTGTGTTTAACTGAGAAAGGTCTTTTTACAACCGTGCATACAGACACTGCCAAGAGAGAAATTTTTATAAGCCTTGTTAATAGGGGATTCTTATACCTAAAGTATTTAGTATGTAATATTCTTTCTGCTACTTAATAAGAATTGTGACACAGAGACCTATTGTACTGAAAAAAAAAAAATTGTATGTTCTATTTTTTCTTCCTTGTAGCATCCAGATTCCACTCTTTAAGTTATGAAATACACATTTAAGGCTTTACCAGAACCAAGCAGGACTAGTGGCACTGCCCAAATATTGCTTAACACTTCTCTGCTTGGCACCCATGAGCTGGGTGCCACAGCAAAAGGCTGCTTTTACTGCTCCACTTAGGGTTAGGGTTAGGCTTAGGGTTAGGGTTGTGAAAACCACAAAGCCCAGAGCTCCAGGGACACTGCAACTGCAATAGGCATGCCAAGGGGAGCAAGGCACTGCCCCAACATTGCTGCCTATGCAGCTTTCTGATTGGCACCACTCATGTGCTTGGCACCTCAGCAAAAGGTGGCTTTTACTGCTCCTCTTAGGGTTAGGGTTCTGCTCAGGCTTAGGGTTGAGAAAACCACAAAGCCCAGAGCTCCAGGCACTCTGCAACTACAAAAGGCATGCCAAGGGGAGCACTTTACATCATCTCATTTCATTTCATTGCAATCACTTCATTTCAGAACTTTCTTTTATTTCTTTCCATTGAATTTCATTTCATTATAAATCCACCCCAGTCATTTTGTTTCCCTTTTTTTCTGACTTTGAGAGTTTATTTCCTTTTATGAATTGAAACCTTGCAATTTCAATGCTTATCAATTCGCCAAGTTTTGGTCTGTTTCCCTGAACTTCATGTCATCCCATGCCATTTTATTTTTTTCACTTTGTTTCAGAATTTTCTCCTTTTGTTTTTTAGCATTTCATTTCCTTAGTTTCTCCTCCTGTCTCTTCATTTCACTTCAAAAAAGAACACCCCACTGCCTTCATATGAAAAGGCTACAGCAGCTTCCCTCTGAGGCTATACCTTCTTATAAAAATAAGAAGGTAGGTTAGAGCAAAATGCAGTCAGACTTGCACGATGATTTTTTTCCCTTGAAATAAATATTTCCCTTGAAGAAACATGCCGTTCATTCAAGCTGAAGATTGAAGATTGAAAATTTACTTCTTGCATAACTGGTGGTATAGCAGGATGCTCAAGTGTTACCCTGTGCTACCTTAGGAACTGAAACATCTTGACCTTTCATCTGGAACAATTAAATGGAGTTTGTTTAAGTGGCACATCTGCTCTTCAAGCTGAGACTTCATCGCATAAAGACTGCCTTTTCCAGCTCAGAAAACATTTGCTTATCCAACCAAATTATAACTCTAGTTTCCTTTTTGCAAACATCTGCTTGTAGACAGGAAAATCTCTTTTGATGTGAAGCGTCAGAAAACAGCTTCAGAAATTTTTATGCAATGTTGAAATTATGACCATTAGCCAAATTCCTCTCTAAACTTCTGTGAGACCAAGAATTTTACTTCTTCAGACTAGTCCCTTGGCATGCCATTTGCAGTTGCAGTGTCACTGGAGCTCTGGACATTGGGGTTTTCTCAAACCTAACCCTAAACATAACCCTAACCTTAAGCAGAGCAGTAAAAGCTGCATTCTTGTGAGGCTGGTGCCAAGGAGAAAGTTGTGGAGGGTGCAATCTTTGGGCAGTGGGGTGTTCTTTTTTTGAAGTGAAATGGA
Organism: Pachycephala philippinensis; assembly: GCA_013397055.1. Taxonomy (NCBI): domain Eukaryota; kingdom Metazoa; phylum Chordata; class Aves; order Passeriformes; genus Pachycephala; species Pachycephala philippinensis. The sequence goes on along the minus strand of VWZT01004832.1, from coordinate 209,504 downwards.
CCAAACCTTGCTGAAATGATACTCACTGAAATCCCGAAATCAGGGAACCGAGTGAAACAAAGAGACAGAAGAAGAAATTGATGAAAGGAAATGCTAAAAAAAATAAGAGAAAATTCTGAAACGAAGTGAAAACAACAAAATGGCATGGGATGATATGAAGTGCAGGGAAATGGACCAAACCTTGCCAAACTGATCCTCATTGAAACCGCAAGATTTCATTCCTTTCATGAAATGAAGAATTTCTCGAAGTCAGAGAACAAAGTCAAACAAACTGACTGGGGTGGACTTCAAATGAAATGAAATTCAATTGAAAGAAATGAAAGAAAATTCTGAAGTGAAGTGATTGCAACCAAGTGGAATGAGATGACATGAAGTGCTCCCCCTTGAGTGCCTTTTGTAGTTGCAATGTTCCTGGAGGTCTAGCCTTTGTGGTTTTCTCAAGCCTAACCTTAAGTGTAAGTTTTGGTACACCCATGTTTAAGTTTAAGCCTGAGAACATGAACAGTTTCTACCTCATCTCCATTGAGCAAATCTGCCTGCATTAATATTGTCCACACTGAGCTTGCTAGTGGAGTCTGCAGCCAACTGAATCATGTATTGACGTGTGAATTGATGTTTTTAAGTACATCCCATCACTTAACATATAAAGGGTACCACGCTCTGTAACTCTTTATTACAAATTTCTGGTTTCCTCCCCATGGCTCTGAACCAAATCTCATGTACAAGTGGGAATGTGTTATTCTGCATAGTGAATACCTGACCTTTTACTTCTACAAAATAATTTCCAGAAACAATGCCAAAGCATGTAGGGCCACTGACAGGGTGATACTGCAACACTTTATATGCATCTTTTATTGGGAAAAGTACTTTAAAAAGCTGCAGGATTCCAATTAGACTTTATCACTTGACTATGCATACCCAAAATAACAAGATTTTTTATTAATATGACTGTGACCCTAACACATGTGGAGCTGGTCAGAGTTATACACACTGTAGGCTCCAACACTTCCCCTAGCAGGAAACTCTGCTGGAGAGAGGATGCTTAAAGCAAAGAAGTTTCTGGAGTGTGATGGTAATGGAACATAAATGCTTTACTGATAGGGATTGCACTTAGGCATTGTGTTTAAATGTGTTGCTTAATTAAAGCCTTAGGACTTTTCAATCCATGTTTACACTTAAAATATCCTTTAGTACTTACTTTGCTATTGCATATATATCTGTGATGATTACTTCACCTGTACCTGGCTGCAACCCAGACAGTAATTAAATAACCATCACAAGATTGGGAGTAGTGTTCCTATTTTACAGACACCTGCAGGATCGTTCTCCACATCATATGGAGGCAGCCAGGAGCCTATGACAGGATATATTTATGATTGACTCTAAATGCATCCCACAGTACCAAAAGCTTTTGTTGCCTAAGGTTGCTCACTGACTCACAGTCAGATCAAGCTTAATTCAGTCACCAAGAGATAAATGCAGTTTTAAAATTCAAGAAGCCTCAAAGTGACAAAATGTCTGTCCAGAGTGTTCTTTCATTTCTCCAAAGCATGCATTTTTCTGAATGAGGAATACAGGTTGGTATCTAAGGATAGCAATAGCTACCAAATGTAATTTTAAACTCAAGATATTTTAACATCTTTTGGAATAAAGAGACTGTGTTTTGTCCAGCAGAGGGAGACCAGAGTTTTAGAGAAATGTAATACAAACATTAAGCATAACACAGAAACACATTCTTTCACCCAAATGTATCAGATATAGATTTTAATTTATAAGACATAGTACCCCATATTATATAGACCAATAAATGTAGGCAAAATATGAAGTAAATCAGACCTAAAACCATATCATAGTGCTTGATGGTCTGATACATGCTGATGTAGGATTTTTAGCCTTCATCCCATTTCAAGTCTGATACTAATGGAAATAATAAAAGAAAACACAGCCAAGCAAAAATAAAATCAAATTCAAAAATAAAATAAAATAAACACAGTGTGTTTTGCATGAGGAAACACCTGCCACCAGTTTGCACTCAGGAAAAGGTCAATGGAAACCTGGAGGAAGCTCTCTGTAGAGACTGCCTGGTCTCTTTTTTTAGAGTGGCTCTGTAAATCATGATTACAGACAAGAAACCCAGTCCCCGGACCAGCCAGTTCCACCCTCACCTCCCTGTTTCACAACCGGAGAAATTCATCACTCATTGCCTACTTCAAAAGCAGTTTTAAAGTTACAAAAAGTGATTTTTGACCTCACTGCAGCATATTTGGCAGAGTGCATTGTTCAAAGGCTACTCAGATTCACAGCTGCAATAAAAAAGAGCCACCCAATAAGCAGTTCTTGGGTTTTCTTTGTCACACACAGAGCTGATATGCTTTGGGGATTACTGCATTATCAGGATGGTTGCATAACTGAAAGAGTAGTGAATAACATTACAAACCAGTAAATGAACTGCCAGGCTGAGAAGAACAAGCAGAACCAGCACAGGCTTAACACAGAGAGAAAAATGGCAAATCCTCCCATGAGAGAACTTGAAAGCAAAAAGAAAAATATTGTACCTTACCCATATATTCTCTGCTTGTTGTGTTTTAATTATTCATTCTGGTGTTGTCAGCCTTCAGAAGAAAAACCTGGTGTTAAGAGCCAGAAAAAGACCAAGTGGTTGACCAAAGACTAAAGGGATATTCCATAACATGGGATGTCTGCTCAGCAATAAAAGCTAAGAGAAAGGAGGAGGAAGAGAGGGCATTCCTAATTTACAGTGCTTGCCTTTCAGAGGAACCACTATGTGTCCTGAAGTCCTAATTCCCAGGAAGTTCTGTACAACACCTGCTGATCAGAAGTAGAGAAAAAAATATTTTGATTTTCTCTTACATGACCTTTGTTTTTGATTTAGTAAACTGCATTATCTCAACACAGAAGGTATTTTTCCCTCTTATTTTCTTCCCCACTGTCCTGTTGAGTAGAGGAGTGATAGAGCAACTTGGTGGGCACCTGGTATCCAGACAAAATCAGTTCACCACAGTGGTTTTTGGCACCCAGCATGGGCTCACAATAACAGCAGTTTTGTATTAAGTGTGCTGTAGCTATAGCAGGTATTAAGTGGCAAGCTCCTGTGCAGGTCAGAGCTTGGTGGCTGCACTGCTTCTCTCTCTATTTTGTGAACACCTTAATACAAATAATGTCTCTGTGTTTTGCCCTGGAATTGCTGGCCTTGCTGTGCTGTATCTGCCTTGTGGAAAAGATGAGGGAATATATCTCTATCTCCTATCTTGGGACTGATGTGGATGGTTTATTAGTCAGGCTCACAAGGTTCCTGTTCACCCTCATTGAGCTTTCATACTCCCTCAGTCCCTGGATGGCAGGGTGTGTGGAAGGATTTGGGCAGAATCCCAGGATAGTTATCACCTCCCATAACCTGGGACTTTACACCTGAACAGACAAACAATCCTAGCAGACTGAAAATCAGCAGCCTCTAGCACTGTACTGGAGCCTGGCCTGTGCCCATTGAGCCACAGTTCAGTACTGTGACAGGACTGTAGTTGAGGCAGGAACACAAAATGTGTTGGAGGGCACCATGGTGGAGATAGGGATCCAAACAACAGTAATTGTGAAAAAGTTGACAAGGAGACTACTGGATCTGTATCATCAATTAGAAAGGGGGCAGGAAAATGACAAAGGATTTTACCAAGGAGCTGGTTTTTCAACAAAGAAATTGGAGGAAGGAGTGAGAGAATTCAAAAAGAAAGAGGAAACCATACAGTCTCTGGCCTCACCAGAACTTTGAGACATGCAATAAGATTACAGCTACAGGTCAGGTGAGTGGATTTCTGTCTGGCTGCTTCAATGCTTGAGTGCTTCAAGTCAGGGAATAGAAAACCCTACCAGAGGGGATGTGACACTGCATCTGTTGGTCACCAACATAAGCAAGATAATCAGGGACATCAGGATCAGTTGCCTCAGTCTCCAATAGCAATCTCTCCTCCCACACCTCTTGAGTTGATGGACAGCAGGATGGGAACTGAGGGAACAGAGTCCCTCCCACTGTAAGGAAAAATCAGGTTCATGACTATCTTAGGAACCTGAACATACAAAAGTCTAAAGAGATACATCCCAGAATCCTGAAAGAATTGGCTGATGCAGTTGCCAAGCCACTCTCCATGGCAGTCAGGTGAAGTCCCAGGTGACTGGGAAAAGGACAAAACTGTACCTGTGTTTAAAAAGTGTAGAAAGGAGGACCCTGGGCACTACCAACCTGTCAGCCTCACTTCTATGAAGCTTTCCTCTAGGATGCTGTGCTCAGGCACATGGAGGACAGGGAGGTGATTAGGGACAGCCAGCATGACTTCACCAAGGGCAAGCCCTGCCTGACCAACATGGTGGCCTTTTATGGCAGAGTGACCATATCAGTGGAAAAGGGAAAAGTTACAGATGTCATTTATCTGGACTTATGTAAAGCCTTTGACACAGTCTTCCCCCAAAATCCTTTTCTCTAAATTGGAGAGAGTTGGATTTGACGGATGAACTGTTAGATGGATAAGAAAGTGGTTGGACAGTAGCATCCAGAGAACAGTGGTCAATGGTTCAGAGTCAGGGGCTACAGATGGAGAGTAGCCCTGGTGAGAAGGACTTGGAGGTGCTGATGGATGAGAGCCTGGACATGACCCAGCAATGTGCACTTGCAGCCCAGAAAGCCACACGTGTCCTGGGCTGCATCCAATGGAGGCTGGGAAGTGCATTCAGGGAGATGATTCTGCCCGCCTCTACTCTGCACTGGTGAGACACCACCAGGAGTGCTGCATCCAGCTCTGGGGTCTCCAGCACAGGAAGGACATCAACCTGATGGAGCGAGTCCAGACGATGCCACCAAGACAATTAGATGGATGGAGCACCTCTCCTATAAGGAAAGGCTGAGGGAATTGGGATTGCTCTGCCTGGAGAAGAGAAGACTTCAGGGTGACCTAATTGTGGTCTTGAAGTGCCTGAAGGGAATCTACAAGAAAGATGCAGAGAGACTTTTGACACGGGTATGTAGTGACAGGACAAGGGGGAATGGCTTCAAACTGAAAGACAGTAGGTTTAGATTAGTTGTTAGGAAGAAATTCTTTACTGTGAGGGTAGTGAGACAGTGGAACAGGTTGCCCAGAGAAATTGGGGATGCTCAATCCACAAGACAGAGCTAATTTTCCCCATAGCACCCTCAGTGCTAGTAAGTATAAGTGCAGTAGGCTCACATACAGCAACCACCTGTGGGCTGAAGCCCTGCTTCCTGGGAGGTGGCTGGATCACCTGCTGATGGGAAGTAGAGAATAACATTTTTGGGATGTTTTTTCCTTTACCTGCACACACAGAACCTTTGCAATTTAGATTACATATTAGGAAGAAAATTAATTATCCCAAGACTGTTGACAATGACAGAGACAAATTAAAACAATCTTGCTGGAGCTATTGACTGATATTTTATGTTGTTACCAGTAAAGAATCACACTTTAGATGAGAATTCCAAGTGGTTTTCTTTCACAGGGTTAGAAAGGATTCATAAACCATGCCAGAAAAACTGCTCAGCTGTTGGCTGCTGCTGCACTTCCTCCTTTACTCTCCTCACACTGATAGGAAGAATGGAATCTCCACCCACACACGTTTTTGAGCTACTTATACCTGAAGATTTAAGTTCCTGCATAGTTATCAATACAGCCAAGGACTGAAGACATTTAAGCAGGAAAAATTCTCTGGCAGGTTTCTTTTTCCTTCTTTTTTAAATTTCTTGAGTCACTGCCCAGTCACCAATCCAACATCTCACTCCGCTCAACTGAATCTGCATAATATTGCTGTGAGTAAACAAGAAAACTAAAGGAAATATTCTAGCAATGTTTGCTGTTGGGATGGAAATGTCTCTTTTTCTGGCTGGTATTTTTAATTGAGATTATTTCTACAGCCTTCCCTTAAGCAGAGCTTTCCTCTGACGAGACTCTGGAGCTCTGAAAATTATGCCTAAGAGGTCTCCTTGGGAGAAATCCAGAAATCAAAAACTAGTTATTGTAAAACAGATTGATTTATATGATTAAAGTTTAACAACTTTTAGTTAATGATCAATCTAGTTCAGGTTATTTATGTGCAACATATTTCAAAATACAACGAAGAGTTCCATGAGTGAAAAGATCCAGGAACGAAACACAGAAAAAGTCTGCAAATATTTTTGTGAGTATAAGGCACAAGGGGTGCTAGTAGGTGTTTCTGTTTATTTTCTTCACAGAGGAAGGGTTGGGTCCTGTATGCTGATTTCATTGCCAGCTATTATTCTCTGCCGTATTTTGAATGACACGTCTGATTACTTTTTCTTGCCTTTAGAAGGCCTCATACAACCCATCAGAAATTTACATAAATATGTTTGATATGGGAATAATGACTTTTTTCTCTTTTTGTATCTGAGTAAACAGAGTGATTTTTAGAAACACAGAGAACTACCACTAGCAATACACCAAGCATTTCTGAAAATGAGATCCAGCTTTACGGAGCCTGTATATGGATCCAGATAAGCCAAATCGTGGCCAAAGAAATCAGAGGACGTGGAATTTAGTCAATAGGAGAGACCTCAAGATGTGTAAATTCAGTTTTTTTTTCAGAGCAGCCATGTTAATTCTAAGCCTTTCTTCATGCAGTGCTGATTGGCCATGGATAAAATGAAAGATTTGAGTCTGAAAGAGACAATGGCTCGACCTGAGTTGTTTGAAGTGGGAGGTATTCCCCTCACACAACCAATTGGCAGCATATGGGACCAAGTGTGGAAGTTCAAAGCCAGACCTGATGATGTGCTCATTGCAACCTATGCAAAAGCAGGTTGGTGTGGGTAGGAAACACAACAGAAAAGCTTGGCATAGTGCTTATTGTTGGGATTGAAATCTATGTTTTTCTACTGTGACTGATATTTGTTTAACTCCAAACTAGACATATTTTAAAGACATGAAGCTCTGTGAGCTGTGACTAATAATTTCTGACTTCTTCAGCAGATGCAACAACCTTCTATTACTACTGAAGTACAAATGGCCAAAGTCTAATGACCTATAATTGTTTCCTTTAATTGAGATTATATACGTTTATATTAATGGTGACAATAGAAGTTTTCCACCAATATGTAGTGATTTAACAATGCCTAGAAAGAAGTGATCATTACTAAGAAATAATAGAAACTGAAGGTATGACTATGGAACATAGTATGTATTTGGGGTATGATTTGTTGTGTAAACTAGTAGTAATTTCTGAAAATTGATTAATTCTTTAAAATAACCAAATTCATTTAATAATTGCAGACAATAAAATAAAATATCACCATTACTATTAGCTATCTGGTATTTTTCTCAGTGACTGGACAATATTTCTCATCTTCATTGCACCCTTTATACTTACTGCACAAGAAAACAACAAATAACAAAAATCAATACTAATTCTGTATGAATAAAAACATGTACAGTTTTGGAGATTCGGGAACATATATGGGAGAATTTGATCATCATAAAAAAATAATTACTTGAATTAGCAACAATTTTTAAGGGCTTTTTTTTTTTGGTCAGTAGGGAAAAAAAAAATGTTTTTAACAAAAAACTCCACCATTAGTTTTGCAAAACCTGAAAGCTTTTGATTTGCTGTCTGTATACTGAAGGCAAAACCACATTATTTTATCCAGCCGGGATTAAAACCTTCTAGCCACTAAACTGAAAATAAACAAGGTTAGGATTCCATTTGACTTTATGTCATATCTGTCTGAGATGAACAACACAAGCATCTTAAGAAGGGCTGAATCTCCTGCCTAAATTGCTTTCCAATTTATCCCTTAGCCTATTCTCTAGCTGACCTGCCACAGTACCTCAGAGGAGATGTGGTTAACACAGTGATGACAGCTCTAAAAGAAAAGAGACACATGAGATACACTATACTGTAACTCTTACAAAACGTTGCAGTCGCTCAGGCAGATGAAATGTTGTACAGACCTTCACTAACGTTTCAAACGGAAACTTTGCAAATACTGCCACTTTTTTTATATTTTCACACTGTACAAAATTTTTACTCACTTGAAGTTCAGGTATTGCATTTTTTACTCAAGTTCAGTATGAAAACAAAATTGAAATACCTGAATTTTTGTGAGGGATGAAAGGAGGGAGTTTCATTCCTCTCTGTAAATAATATAGTCTTGAAACAATAGTGAGTTTATCTCAGTGTTTTTTTCAGTACTGGTGTGGGGGCTATTTCTTTAAGCAAGTCTGTCTAAAATGGAATTCCTTAAATTGTGCTTTGGGATTTACCTTTGTATGCTTAATTAGGCATTTTGCCTCTATTACACTCCATTTTGTTTATTATTTTCTATGCTATTCTTTCCCCCATTAGCACAGAGTCCATCCTTCTGGCTTTCAGTTCCCTAGTAGAAGAAACTCTTGACAATCCTGGAGGGAAACATCTAAACACTTGACATTTTCAGGTACCACATGGACACAGGAGATAGTGGATATGGTTCAACAAAATGGAGATACTGAGAAGTGTAAACGTGAGACTACTTACAAACGCCAGCCTTTCCTAGAGTGGTTTCTCGCAGAGCCTCCATCTCTACGTTACTCAGGTGAATATTATTTGTATTTTAGACAAAATGAAACAAAACAAGCACTTAGTTCTGATGCCACAAGTTTCCTGGGAAAGGTCCCGCTTGCTTTGTTCTTGAACTAAGCACCATTTTGGCTATTAAGGACCAGTTCGGTTGCTTTACATAAACATCTAGTGCCACTCAAGGTGCTGCAAGGCTGGCAGATGTGATAGCTTCAGGTGCTACTGAAGACCATGACGTTTTGGAGTGGTATGTGAAGCTGTGTTTGATATTCCACAGTACCTAAACCAGCAGCAGATATGTATAAAATGGCAACATGGGGGCAATTGAATGCCATTCTGTGATTACAGACTGTATGGAAGAGAAACCTATGTCATGGGCGTATTTCCAAAAGGTGAATAATGTTTTCAGTGGTTTTGGTACTGTTTCAAGTAACTGCTGCTCAGTTCTAGGATCTAGTCATCTAAACAAGCTATGGGACATTCAGGCAACCAGCAGGCTTCACTGGTTTGCAGTTTCTTACAAAAGTCTCCCCCAGCAAGGCCTCCATTTCCACAGAAATCTTTAAGTCAGACTCTCATGCTTGAAGCTAAAAAGCTTGACTAGCTCTGCAGAAGTGATACTTTTCCTCTTCTAAGCTAGACTGTGTTGACACAAAGAGAGACAAAAAAATGATAGATGACAGAGGATGATAGACGATGACATGGAAAATAATTATGGAGGTCATGATAGATGTTTAAAAGGGAGAGGGGAGGAGATAACACATCTCCAAGTATCACCAGATATTCCCAAGTAGTCCCATATATCTGATGCCTTGATGTGGCTACCTAAAAACAGAGGCTAGTCAAGAATAAGAGAATAAGAGTAGGTATTTATTTGAAGGTCCTTCAAAGGTACACCTTGGGAGTTAAAAGCCTTTGAGGGGCTCCACCCAAGATGGACACTGGGTCATGGGTTCTTCACACTTTTATAAGTTTGGTCCATTTGCATATCAGGGTTAATTCTCCAGTTATAACTTCAGTTAATGATGTAATTACCCCAAGTTTGCCCCTCCTCTTCAAAGGCTTTTAGTTTACACATTTTGGGGCCTGGGACAATCAAGGTGTCCTTGAAGAGCAAACCTATAGAGGCTTTGATATGTCTAACCAGCATGAGAGAACAGCAGCTAACAGGCCACATGAAACTTCAGAGTTACACACTAGGCAGTACAGGATTTGAAAAATAGAAAAGTTAAAACCTAAGGCATCATATCCATAGCTACTGAAAATCCACTGTCATTCTCCTAGTTTCTCTTGATGTGCTACCTACAAAGTCTAGTCAGCCAGTTATATTCTTGTATCCTAGAAAGAAACAAAAATTTCTTACCTGTAAGGTGGAAGGAGATCACTAAATATTGCAAAGAAAAACTTTGGTTGGATAAATATAAATCAGTATTCACCATTATCTCTTGGAGAGCAGGAGTTAGGTATGGGCCCAAGAAAGCACGAAGATATAAATCAGTGTTTCCCCCTTTCTACTCGAATACATAGGTAAGGTTTTCTCTACAAATATTGAAGGTGCTGATGTAATGTTGTATCTGTTACACTGCTCTGTAAGTGGATATGAATGATCAATGCAAAGTGAACTGCTGAAAAGCCGCAGTCACAATCACATGTATGAGCATAGGAAAGAAGTGCTAGTGAAATTTAGAGAACAACTCACATCTTATAAGTAAACATCCCACAGGTCTGGAGTTAGCTGAAGCCATGCCATCTCCACGAACAATAAAAACTCATCTGCCTGCTCAGCTGCTGCCTCCATCCTTCTGGGAACAAAACTGTAAGGTAAGGCTGAAGAGGCCTACTCTACTTCACAGGCAAAGAAAGTGACACAAACCAGGGCAGAATATGTCTTCCAGAATCTCTGTGAAATCAAAAGGTCTCCAAAAATATTTTCCCTTTAATGTGCAAAGCCCGTGTGAATCTAAAGTCATGACTAAGTTACCTGAGCTGGATTTTAGAAAATGGCAGCTTCAAAGCAAAACCTCTTAAACCTCTACCAGCAGGCTCCAAGAGAAAACACCATGAGATGCTCAATATCTATGTAAGTATGTGCAAGTTAATTTCTCTCTCTCTTTTGTATCAATAAAGATAATCTACGTGGCAAGAAATGCAAAAGACAACCTGGTGTCATACTACCATTTCCACAGAATGAATAAAGGATTGCCCGATCCAGGAACCTGGGAGCAGTTTGTGGAGAAATTCGTGACTGGAAAAGGTGATTAACTGCAATCAGTTGTATAAGAGATTTTGATCATTTTAAGAATACATGGCATTGATTTATTAATTTCAGTTATGGTTTGAAATCCAGTGCTATCCCAGTGGTAGGATATCTGCTGAAGGTGTTTCAGTCACAATTTTTCTTCACTCAAAGATTTTTATTATTACCTAAAGCATTAAATCTATCTTTATGCTCCCATTTTGAGAAAACAAAAAACAACACTACTCTTTATTCTATCATCATTCAGAAACATATACAGCAATTTTCAGGCTTAGTCTCTTCTCTCTGAGACAAAAAGGAGCCAGTTCCAAAAAGTAACAATGGTTTAATTGGTTTTACCCTAACCTGATAAAATTAGAAATTTTAAAGACAAATTGAGGGTTAATTTTGCTAGAAATGTGCAGTGTGAATTTGAGATAAGGGAGTCTTTGTAGCTAAATTAATGTATCCAAAAATCAGACATCTGAACAAAGACAGTTATCTAACTAAGGGCAGGCAACCCCAGAAGCTGATTCTTCCGTTTCTAAAAGAGGTGTTGGTATCACAGGATATCCAAGAAACAAAACCTGGTCAAGTGCGTGGCAGTTTACACTTTGGGTCATTAAAGCTTCCTTAGGTCATTAATATTTTTACCACCATGTAGGCCTAGAAATACCACTGTCTGGACCAGCATGAGAGTCTCATGTCCAAGGGAGACCTTACGTCTTGTGTTTGACCCGTTTAGCTTGGGAGCCATCTGTCCCAGTGCAGACATCTAGAACATATTTACTTCTGTCTTAGCTAAACATTTTGACACTTGCTGGAGAGAAGCAGGCACTTCTGATAGCATAGCAAATATTTAAACCAGGTAGAATCATAGAATAATGCAAGCTGAAATGGATTATTGTTGTCCATATGGTCCCAACCCCTGCCCTGCTCAAAGCAGGGCCAATTAAGACAAACCTTGTCCAGCTGATCAAATGAATACTGGAAATGTGTGTTTCCATTGACTACAATGCATCTGCATTTGTTGCCTTCTAAAATTACACATGAATCCTGCTCTGAGCATCCAGACACCTGAGGGATTAATAGCAAAAATGCTGTAATAAGCACAGAGCACAGCAGTGCTTATTATCACAGCCATAGTGATTCAAAACCAGCTTGGAAATTCACAGGTACTGGTTAAGAGGGACACATGACTGCCACATGTGTTCAAGCCAGTTGGGGCATTTACAGCTGCTGCTGATGTTACTTCTTTTTCAGTCCTCTGGGGTTCCTGGTATGACCATGTAAAAGGATGGTGGAAGGCAAAAGATAAGCACCGTATTCTCTACCTCTTCTATGAAGATATGAAGGAGGTAAAAGGCTGAACATATGTTTATAGAGCTCTGAAATCTGTAAGTCTAGTAGATACTAATTACAAGCAACAGTTTTGCATTATAACGTCAGCTGTATCAGTAAGCCTTAAAATAACCTGATCTTCTCTGTCTGAGAATTGCAGCTCTAACACTATATTTGATTTCTTTGCATTTCCTAGCTCTGCATCTTATCCCATGTAATTGTCTCTGCAGAATCCAAAGCGAGAAATTCAGAAGATTGCAAAGTTCCTGGAGAAGGATCTGAGTGAGGAGGTTCTAAACAAAATAGTCCATAATACCTCATTTGAGGTAATGAAGGACAATCCCATGACAAACTACACTAAAGACTTTCAAGGAATAATGGATCACTCCATTTCCCCATTCATGAGAAAAGGTACTGAGGTTTGTTACTGACATCAACTCTGGTTGTCATTGTTTTGAAATAAGAACTGAAGTACAAGTATCTGGTAAGTCATGGATAATGAGCTTCAGGAAATACTGGTAAATTAATCTTTTCTCTTTTTTTGCTTTGCTGTTTCTTAGGGACTGTTGCAGACTGGAAGAATCATTTCACTGTGGCACAAAATGAGAAATTTGATGAAGATTATAAGAAGAAAATGTCTGATACCTCTCTTGTTTTTCGCACGGAATTGTAATTACTTGCAATGGAAATTAATGATCTTCAGCCTTTTCCATGTTATATATTTTGCTTTTCCTTCACAAAATGCCAGTGTTCCTAAGATTCCAAGATCTCTCTTTCACACATCACTGATTTTTCATTATTGGGAGAGTGCCCAAATTATGCCAAAGTTTAAGTCTCCCTGAAGAAAATAATTCCACTGGACACTTCTCAGTCACCCCTACCACAGTAACTTTCAGCATTAATAAAAATATTTCAGATGTTCTGTGAGTTTTGGTCTTTGTAAAACTGCCATTGATATTGCTGGAATTTTCAAATGAAATTCTAACAGAAACTAGGAACCAACAGGAAAAAAGGAGTTAAGGAGTGCAACAGGTTTTACGAACATTAATCAATAAATAACAGTAAACTAATTTAAAGGTGGTCAAGTATAAAGAGAGCAACAGAAGTCCACAAAGTAGAATAAGTTTAAATTTCTCTCATTTTAAGTTGGACATTATAAATGCCGTTGAGATGAAAGCAGTATTTCCAAAAACACTGAACACCCATTACTTCCTTTGATAAAACTTGATGAAGGGCTGCATAGAGGCATTTATCTACAGTCTAGTTGTGGGCACAGGAGTCCTTATTGCATCTCACATTTGCCTTCTGAACTGGCTATCATGGTGTTCTCCCAACATTTGGAAAATTCTGAAAGTTGGTATGAACCAGCTGGAGAGTCAGTGCTGCAAATGCCATCTCCCTCTTCATTGTTGTAAAAGGGTTCATCAGATGCCTCATGTCACTGCCTTCTCCTTTACCCACTCTTAATCAAATATATAAACATCTCATTGAAGGCTCTTAGTTGCAATAGGGCCTGGTAATACTAGAAAATAAAAACCAGTTCAGCTTTAGCATTAGTAACGTAACTACAGCCATGCTTTGAGCTTGCGCAAAATTAACTAAAGTAATTCATAACCCATTTAATTATAGGCAACTGTTACCAATCCACTTTTGGATTTAAAGTGCCATCATTGAGCTTGGCACACAAAAAAAGACCACAAAGACTTCCTGCTTAACTGAGTTTGCACTCTGAATGTCAGAGGGAACAGAATTTAGATTACAGCAGCTAAAGGAAAATACTGTCTCAGTCTAGTTTAGTCTAGTTTAATACAAAAAATGTTTGCTGGGGATATTTTCTCTTTGGCTCATGGAGAGTTAAAAGTGAGCTAAAAAGCTGTAGCAATATGAGCAGCTGTCAAATGCAAAGTTCATTTCAGGCTACCTATTTAATCCACACATCTAAAATGAATGCAGTCATAAAAGGCAGCACATATCTAAAGTGAATGCAGTCATAAAGGGCAGCAATACCTTGCATCAATTTGAAAACAAACAAAAATCTGCCTATTAAATGTAGGAGTTACATTGTCCTGGCCCACTGAGTTTTCCCCAAAAATGCCGGAATCACTGAAACCAGAAAACACGTATTTATTACATTAGTGCATTTTTTTTTTTTTTTTTAAGACTTCAGGTCAACAGATTCCTGCCCACAAACAAAGGATGTCTCAGTAAAGTGACTACCTGAGAAAAAGTTATCTGTCACAGGCACTGCTGTTCATCACAGTAAGGTTAAATACCAGCTTGAGGAGATTTCTGATACTTGTTTGGTTTTTGTTTATGAGTAACTTGATTTACTGTCTCACTATTGCAAGTAGGAGGAAAAGGTGTTGCCTGCTCTCTCAGATATTTTCATTCTCTCGGGTTTCTCTATGAAACCACATGACTCAGCAGAGTTTGTCAATCTAATCCTCATTCAGTGCCACAAGAGGTATCAGTAAATGGAAAACATGCTTAACTCAGTAGCTTGGTGACATTTTATGAGCAGTGCTGTACAAAAGGTCACACAGATGACCTGTTTGCTTCTCCCTTGAAGTTTCTGAACTATCAGAAAAGCAAAATGCTGACAGTGGCTGAAGCCTGATTTGAAAAGGGAGTTGCATAGCAACTGCAAGGATAGAGGTACCATATAATAAAGGACTTGTATCCCATTGGAAAGTCACCTTTGCTCTCACTTCCTTAGGTAACTTTTCACCCAGCTGCAATTCAGCTGCTATGAACAACAGATAAAAAGGACCACAGGTCAGACTGCAATCCCAGAATAAAAAACAGGAGAAACAAACACTTGATGTGCAGCTTTTCTCTACGCTATTGATATTATCCTTCTATATATTCAAGGACAGAAATCTTAACTTTTTTGACAAAATGTAGTTGGCAGAAGGATAGAAAAGTGGGGAGTTCCTGCTTTTTATGCCTTCTCAAGTCACCATAGCTGAAAGATCAACCAATGGATTCAATCATGATTTGCAAAATGTTCATAATCATATCAGCGTAAAACTACAGAGAATAGTTTATTGTTACCAGTGAAAATTATTTGATCTGTAGTTACGAAGAAAATCTGGGAAAAAGGTTAATGGGCTGTATGCATCCCCCAATGGACCAAGCTTCTACCATAGTTTGTTGTCTATTTTGACTGTATGTCAGCAGAGATGTGCATATGCTTCTGGAGGGTGCCCCCATCTAGACTGCCTTTAACTTCCATTGGTTGTTATGTACAGAAGAGCTTTAAATGATGTGTTTGTATATGGAGATTTTTTACTAATACCAACAAAAGTTGGTAAGAGATTTAATATATTTTTACATAAGATACTGTAAAGCAATGAGCACCTGCAGAAGGAGATTGTATGTGTTCAGCCAAATTATTGCAAATAATTTAAACTATTTTCACACTTCCGATGCAAACACGTGACTCTGTTTACTGTGGAGATCAAACTGTACAGAAGTGTATCAGACATAAAGCCTGAATATATGTCCATGCTTTATTTTCATCCAGTTATCTAGATGCACAGTTTTACTAACCTTCTCAGGTGCAACATCTTCAATGTCAGCTTAACAAGGACTTGCGTCAGTTTAGCTAATGCAATCGCACAGCAACTTCTTCAATGCTGCTTCTTTCTTCTTTTACAGGAGAGTGTGCCTGCTGAGTTTTGATATGGAGAAACTTTGTTATTCATCTCTAAAAAATGTTTCAAGGTCAGTGTGGGTTTCCTGTGTGGGTCTCTGTGAGACAAGCCTATATGAGA